>BMAO01013242.1:0-299289 GCA_019973975.1 Trichonephila clavata | reverse complement strand
CATTAGCGTTTACCCCTTCCACAAAATCTGTGTAGTTTTCGTTGTATAAGGGTATACTAAATTCAGGCAATAGTGTCGTACCTTCTACATTTTCAGTTGTTTCAATTGAATAATAATCATTGTAATCGGGTTGAATGGTAAAATATTTTCCTGGAATTGTTACTTCGGTCAAGCAACATTCCCATTCTCCATTTAAAGTTATTGGATAGGCTAGCTTCGTTTGAAAGTGATCTGGAGTGTTTTGAGGGAAATAGTTCATACTTGCATTGGAAGGTAGCAAAATATGAAAGTCATTGACGTTCTGATTCATTATGAGGACTTCGTCTGATCTGATCAGCTCTTATCCAGGAATTTAGAGAATCTGGAAATCCGACCCACTTTATGAGCAACTGACGAGATGAACCTCTACCTTTATTTCGAATAATTTTTTCGACTGCCCAATAAGTATCGAATGGCTTATCTATTTTTTGTAACTCCTCATTATAAAAACGACCTTCAATTTCCTTTGAATTAAAATCCTGCAAAACGTAAGTCGGTGGAATTGTCGCGATATCTTTTATAAATGCGAAATATTTCTTCAGTCCACCCTGGCATATAGCCTTTGCGAAAAATATCACGACCTCTTGTTACCCTGACAGTATCATTTACTGCAAAGCAAAACTGTGGATTTGAACTCGAGTGATACAAGCGTTTATATAGCTCGGTTCATCAGCTGTTGTCACTTTGGCGGGTTCAAAACCATGTGCGCTATGAATGGAATGATTATACGAATCCACTAGTGCTGGTAAGATATCATAATATTTATAGAATTGCGATGAGAAAAAACTCTGTATAATCGTTCTCGAAGTGCCCGTGTGTGCCCTTCTAAAATCGCACACTTTTTTCACTTTTGTAGAATAGTGATGAATTTTATTTCTTCAACAAATTGCGTACCTCTTATTATAAAACTCTGTTCCCTTATCAGTTTGAAGATTTGTAGGTTTTATTTTTTTAAATAATTTTGTAAATACTTGTGCTATTTTTTTGCCTTTTTATCTTTGATTGGAAAAGCTCTCAGATATCGGGACAGCACATCATAATGGTTAAAATATAGCGATATCCTTTGTTGTAACGAGACAGTTTTTGCATATCCAATAAATCATTCTGCCATAATTCATTTACTCCATATGCAATAGTTTTACGTCTCTGAAACTTAAAACGAACAGGTTTGTGTAATGTGTACACGTCCTGCTGTGAAAGCCATTTTTGAACATCATATCGGGCACTCCACTGGCCTTCGACAATCGCTTTACTCCCCAAAAGAACTCGGTTCTTTCGGGTTAAAGTATAATTTTCTTAATCTGTCCAAGTTTCCCATTTTACCATTTTCGAAGGTGGACTCGACTTCGCAAATTCAGGATTCGCATCTGATAAAACCAATTGTTCACGAAGCCTTTTATTACCAATCCATTGTAACGGTATGTTGCTCTGGAGAATTGCTTCAAAAAATTTAGTAAATCCTTTAGGAGGAGTTACATTGGTTCGCTCATTTTTCATCATATAACTGAAAAGATCTATTACATTGCTCCGATATTGTGGTTTACCACTGACTTCTAATTCACTCTGATCATTGAATGTGTAATTAGCATTTCTCAGTTTTTCTAGAATAGGTAGAATAAATTTCCGCTGTGTCTTTGGTACAGCATACCCAATATATTTTGCCATCATATTGAGTTTTGATGGTATTTCAAGCGGTTTTCCGTCCGGTAATTCCGATTCTGCTAGCAGTTCTGAAGGGATTTCAAATGGAGTTGCAGATTTCGTAGGTTTCATTGCCCTGTGATATTTTGGTATCAAATCTGATAGAAGTTGTGCCTTCACATCATCAGGCGTTTCCTTCTCGCTTAGCAGATTAGAAATGTTATCTTCTAATCGGACTTCGAGTTTGCTTAATTGATAAAATTGTACTAAAGCCATTTTCTTAGCCATATTTTTTAGATGTGTTTTTCAACAGCTTTAGAAATTAAACCACCTAAAACACTCAAGACAGATGGCAAAATAAGTGGAAGAAATCCACCAACCTGTTTGTTTGTGGTGAATAGTTTGCGTTTGCGAGAAATAGGAATATTTCTATTAGCCAATAATCTTATAACTCTTTTGTAAGTACTCAATTTTTTATCTTATTAGTTTGTATATTTCCAGAGAGTAAATTCTGACAGATTTCGCACAGAGTTTTTATTTGTTCATCAGAAGCACTTCTTAATATGGCTTTTCGCTGAGCCGGACTTGCCGCAGCCAACACATGTAGCAAATGTACGTGTCGTCTGGTTCGGTTCATTTTTCTACTCTGGAACAAAAACCCAATTAATCACTCCATGATCGGGAAATAAAGACATGCGGAGCCTCTGTTCTTCTGGCGTTCTTGGATGAACGTCTACCAGCAAATAATTAAAAGGTTCTTCGGTGGCCTTTTTATATGCCTCTATGAAATATTTTTTCTGTCCTGGAAATGCTTGTCTGGCGAAGCACGATGCTTGTGACATGTCTCGATTGTTGCAAAACAAAATTATATAATGCGTGTTCAAGCTAATATCTCTCATTGATTTCACTCTTGGAAAAAGGTTTTGTGTTATGAGTATTATACTATATTTCTTATGATGAGAACCCGCTGTAAACATTTGAGAGATTTCGTTTGTTACATTATTCATCATATCGTCCAGTACAATTAAATCGCAATTTTCTTCTGACGATGGTAGCCCTGAAACAAACTTAAATTTTTTTCATTAGGAAACCAAGACTGCCACATTGTATAGCACCATACAATTTTTTTAACAGGAACCTCATATACTTGTTCAGAGATCATTTTCCGAGCGAGATCTGTTTTCCCGCTTTGCGAAGGTCCCGTAATCATACAAGTAGAAAGATGTCTTAATTTTAACATTTTTATCACAAAAATTTTATGTGTTGATAATTTCAAATGTTTGTATTTAACACATTTCACAAATTCTTTGAAATTCAGTTTCTGTTAATTGGACACCGATCGTTTTCGGTTTTAAGTATTTACTTTCATTTGACCAAAAGTATCGTATATCATAAACGTTTTTGTTATCTTTATAGCATACATGTAAAAATATTTTTCGACCAATGTGTTTGGATAAAACACACGATGTATTCGTTATATTAACTTTCTTCACTTCTTTTTCTTCTAAATATGAATAACTTATAAATAATATGATTTGAATTATTATAACGATAGATATTAATATAACATGAAAATAGTTATGTTTCGTTTGATATAGACATTTTTTAAAGAAAAATGTTTGCACAATATTTTGAATACTTGTTCGTAAATAAATTCTTTCTCTTCTTTGCATTTCTATTCAGAAGTTGTTGCGAAAACGATAACAGAAAACCTATTTTTACTATAGTCATATCATAATAGAAAAGAGATTTCGAAATATCAGAAAATAACTCTTCGTTTATAGTTGCTATTTTAGCCAGCTCGATTAACTGAGTTCCACAAGCGCGGCTTATCTCTTCCATTTTAATCCAAACCGAATCATGAACTTACTTATTTAAGCGCTAAAAAAACGGGGAAAAAACCATCCTCTGCATTCTTATGTTTTTGACTACTAGGTTTGAACCTCTAATTGGTTGCCAGAAAAAAGATTCGATGATCTAGAAGTTTTCTCGTACTTATTTACCTCTTGACCATCGAATCTCTATACAGTTACCTTCAAACTATCATTTTATCTCTCACACAACAATTTTTTTTTTCATATAATAACCCTTAACCTCAAGAGGTTTCATCAAATCAATGAGTCTGATACAGTTATGATCATGCTAATACTACTAATAAGGTGTCGATTGACAAATATTTCATTGAATATACATAATTGCTATGGATTAAAAAGATTAATACAAATTGTACGAATCCATTCGGTCGATAAACAACGTAAAGGAAGTTTACAGCACAGAAAAGTTTAATTCGATGGAAAAGAAGGTTTTTTAATTCGTATATGAAACAAACGTGTGCGAGTTAATATTTATCTTAAACTTTTAAAGTTCTTCTATCTTGAATTTGAAATCTTAATATTAATTTTCTAGGTACCTCCTCAAATCTGACCTATTGCATTCATTGGAATGAAATAAATTCTTCCTCCTGTTTAAAAAATTTTATATCGTGTTGTACTTTTTTCAGTTTTAAGAAAGGATTTTTTTTCCAAATATTTTGAAAATTTAGAAAACCATGGGGTTAACAAAAAATACTTTCGAAAATTTATGATAAAAAAGGAACAATTAAAAATCTTCCTTATTTCTTTACTCTTTGGGGGGGGGGGGGTGACTTAAGTTTTAAAAAAATCGACTCGTTAGACAATCTTAACTAACTGATTTCATTTTAATATAACACAAGGTGACACAAAAAACAGAAGCTTCTTAACAATCTAGTAGAACCAGGAGTGATGGAAGAAAAATATTGTATTCGTAGAAATTGAAACCTTAAAATTTACCATTAAAGAATCATTTTAATAGAATATGTCCTTTTTTTTAAATTACTTCCTTTAGATACTTCCCTTCTGTGCAAATACATTCCTGAAATCTGCGGTTGAGGTTACTCTCATTAACCGCTACTACATCTGTAAGGAGTTGTTGTTGTTGCTAATGCCACCTGTCTGACGTAGTAGGATCGAGGCCCACGAAATTCATCATGGCATCGGGCTAGACTACACGCCTGTCGTTAGCCGTAGCTCGGTTCCACCCCAATTTTGAGGGAGAGCACCCTGGGAGTGGTCAGGGACTTCCCATCTCTCCTCCCTTACCACCAATCTCACAAGAGGACTTGCGGCTATTTAGAATAACCCCATGCTGCGAAGACACTATACATTTACAAACATCCATGCATTCTCCGAGATTCGAATCCAGGTCCTATGGCACAGCAGTCAGCGTCGCTAAACACTATACCGGATGGGCGACCACTCTATGGAGTACGAGCACTTATTGGTCATCCTGTTGGTTTCTTTTTTAGGGCAGATTCAGTCTCTTCAAATCTATTGATATAACTTTTTCTAGTGTGTTTTGATGGGACTCCACCATGACGTCCTATGTTGTAAAAAGGTCAGAGAAATCCCTCGCCAGATTTCAAACTATCACTGTTTGTATGAAATAATTTTATGGCTAATGCACGCTGTTACCCGTGTCCATTGACTCATGGTTACTAAAATGGCAAAGCGTTTGCTTGTGCCCAATGTTACTGTCCCGAAATGCTGCCACCGCGAATTTCAAAAATCTCCGTTATTCTGTGTCACCCTGTATATTGATTTGAAAACGGAAGTATAAAAATTCTTGTGTCGATATCACTCACATCAAGCTTGCGAATTCTTGAAAATATTTTTGAACTAGTTTAAAGTATGAAAAGTGTTCAAAAAACTGATTTTCTTTTTCAGGTCTTGCAGGAGCAGTACCTTTCATGGCCGTGTTTGCAAAGAAAGACTAGGATTATCTGCTTCGTCTCTTGGTGTGGTTCTCACTTCCCAGATGTTCTTGTTTATTTTCACTAAACCTATGATAGGATACATCGCAGATTACTTCAACAGATTGAAAGCTATAATTTTCATTTTGACCGTAATCAACGGGCATGCTATTTCTTATTGCTTGCAATTCCTAAATACCAGGGACCTGACACTGGAAGTCAATTCGATACCACGAACTTATGTCACAATTTCTTTGAATCTGCGCAAATTGGGGCAAATTTTACCCTCACATTATCCTCAAGTACACATTTCACACAGATTCAGACTGAGAGAGGAAACACATGCACACTTGCTCTCTACATGCTGATAGTTGTGTGAAAGACTGCAATGGAATTATATTGGATGAAAATTATTTTTCGTTTATTAGAACTGAGAACACTTCATGGAACTTTGTAAATGAAACTGCAGCAACTTCGCAGCAATCAGCCCTTTTTTGTAATCAGAACGACTATTAAACATTAGTTTGTGTGCACGTAACAGTACTTTCGCATGTCAAAACTGTTCCAGAAGCCAAAACGAGCTGATTTGTTCCAACATTTTGATCTCTAACGTAACAAGAAAAAGATATGAAGTTAACTCTTTTATGTGTTCCATTTTACCAGTGAACCTTAGAAGGATATTTAATTCGTGCAGTGAAAAGAATTCTTCGAGAAACGATTTATTGGCCTTCGACATTCCAAAACAAAAGACGGTTAGCGACTTCGCAACTTACCAATTTTGGGGGTTCTGCTTAATATTTTCAACCGCAAGCATTTGTTCCAACGCCATTTTCACTCTGTCTGACACAGCATGCTATGAAAGTATCCAGAAAACTGGAGCTGATTTCGGCAAGCAACGTTTATGGGGTGCCGTTGGATGGGGCTCCATTGCTGCATTGGCTGGATTCATCAACGATTACACAGGAGATTTTCTAGCTTCGTGGCTTTTAATGGCAGCCATGTTTCTTGCGTTTCTTTGGAACATTTCCAAGCTGGATCTCGTGAAGCCACACTTTTCTAAAAACATTCTGGGGGATGTCGGATCGCTCTTCAAGTCTAAAGAATTCCTAGCCTTCGAGGTGGTGATTCTGATGAATGGAATGTCTACCGGAATGATATGGTTCTACCTGATCTGGTTCCTGACGCAATTGGTGGAAGTGAATTTCTTTGTGGACTCAGTCTGATGGTTCAGACTCTCCTTGGAGTTTTACCTTTTATGTTCTTTTCCGGTTGGTTCGTTAAAAAAGTTGGACACTTCCAAATTTTATCTGCTTGTTTTTTAATGTATGTGATCCGCTTCCTGTGGTACAGTTACCTTTACAATCCGTGGTTGGTGCTCCCCGTAGAGTTTCTACATGGAATAACTTATGGCCTGTATTATACTGTCTTAGCGTCTTATGGAAAGATGAGTTCTAAGCCAGGAACTGAAGCGATGACTCAGTCCGTAATTTTCAGTACTCACGAAGGCTTAGGTAAGCTATGGAATGTATGTAACATTCATGTTTGTAGAATTCCTTTATTTTTGCGTAAGCTGTTTCTTAAATGATTAATTAAATCTAAATATATTTATTAAATTCGCACAGTAAATTAGAGCTATTGACGATAGACCTCGTAATTTTCAACTACGGTCAAGTGAAGAGAATGACACCTAATTTGATACCCCACTCTCCTAACGTAGGGACTTTCAACCATGACAAATTTAACGTGCACCTCTTTGCAGTGAATTTTCAGTGGCATTGGGGCTCGAACTCACGTCACATTAGCCAAGAGTTCTAACCACTAGACTACCGCGGCCACAGAAATAACCAGAAAGAGAAAGTCTTGTGACACCCAAAAATAGAGACGGTTCATTTCGATTAACCAAGAAGCCTAAGTAAGGTGACCAATTTTTTATAATGAAGAGAAGGACGAAAAATTTTCAAAAAAAGTTACAACTTATATATATGAAACATTATATTAATTCAAACAAAAATACAAAAATTACGCTTACAGGCGTTTCCTTATTTACTTGAACAAGTATTTTTCCATTGAAGATTTTTTTTCTTTTGTCAATATATGATTTTCTAATACATTGGAAATTTCAGAGCAAGAAATATCCTTCTCATTGAACTGAACGGTACACAGCTAAAGTATCAACAATTAGTCTTGATTTCTCACGTGTCCAAAAAATCATTATCAATGGACTAAATTCATGACGGTCACATGCTAATATAAACACGTGTTCTACATTGAATTCAAAACAGACAATAAACTAGCTCGTACTTTTTATTCTATTTGTAAGACTTAGGTAAAATTTCAAATTGCCTAATTGGGTAAAGATGCTCAAGAGTTATAAAAAGAAATTTCTGCAAAAAGATTTTAAAATTAAAGAAAAAAAAGTCTTGTTTTATACATGTACCTTTAAATACAGTAACAAATATTAATTTTTTTAAAAAAAAAGTTTCTGTAAAAAGCGTAATTTGGCAACAACGAAGTGCATGAACTGATTTGCTGAAAATAGATAATTGCATTTATCGTGACTATGACGTCACATGTGTTTTTGAACTTGATTGGCTAAAAACACGTGGTTTAAAATTATCATGTGATTATGACGTCACGTGAATTTAGTCCATTGAAAAGACTCTTTCGACAGCTGCATTAGTAACAGGGCAGCACAACGTAAATTCAACAAGAATACATTAGAACCTTTTTTGTGTGTGCGGTTCTTTTTTAATGCCAATTTAATTTTGTGTGATTTTTTTCTGTGTGCTCTTTTTTTTTATGCGGTATATGAATTCCAACGGTTTTGGCACCACTTCAATGGTTTCTATCAATGTACCAGTGGCATGGAGAAGGTTATGGCTTATCTGAAAAGTCAGGTTTTGCGTTTAAGAGGACACAATACGATGCAATTGACAAAAATCGGTCAAAAAATCAAATTTACTTTTTTTAGCCAAAATTGTGCTTTATATATTTTTCTGTAACCTCATAAAATTTGAAAGCTCTAAACATAAAAAACGCAAAATTATAATAATTTTTACGTTTGTTTTTATTCGCATCCCTACGGCAAATCAAAACTTTGCACTTATTTAACTCAGAAAGATAAAATAACTAAATTGTCTTTACTTAAAATGCTAAGGCTTTTTTTTTCTCTTGTGCCCAATGCTTTGATTTTTTTTTTACATATTGCTAATAGTTCATGTAACAAAAGTTGGTATGCATTTTTGAATCAAAAGCCATACTTATTTTTTTTTAAATAATTGAACTCAGAATTTATACATTTTTTAAGGAATTTTCAATAAGCATACATAAAAAAGAAGTATTGTACGAATACTAATCCCGTTAACGCAAAACCCACACCAACTTTTGTTATGCATAGTTTTACGTACTTGTAAATCAAATTTCATGAGTGTACGTAAATTTTTGTAAGAGCAGTAGCATTTTAAAATCATGTCACAATTTTTTTTAAAATTTAAATGGCTAGCTATTTATGAATTTTTGAGCCCGAAATCTGTTTTACATAGTATGCACACATAGGAGGCAACAAAAAAATTTTTGAAAATCCTTAAACAAGAAATTTTTGTTTAAATCGTACCATGTCCCCTTAATATTGTCACGTAGAAGGAATAAGGCGATGTTATCCAATACACAATTTATTTTGTCGTAGTGTTTTACACGGGCAGCACCACAACTGAAGACCTATCCAGCTGCAGTACTTTTATAAACCTGGTGGAGGGTTCTAGAATAACCACGAGGGGAAAGATTAACATAAATTCAATTTACATAATTTGCAAATGTCCATAATAATAAATAATGAAAGTCATGATTGAATTTAACAAACAAATATCTGGGAGGCTCGAACCCGAGCCACTTGCATTGTAGAGCAGTGCTCTAACCGTTCGGCCACTCAGAGCGTATCAGTTTGTGACATTATTTTATAAATTGGATAAATACGTACTTGTCGTCAAGCAGACCTGGAGCCCCCTAGAGTCTTGTCCTGCCACCACCACCCCCCTTCGAGAGGCGAAGGTTGCGGGGGCTTACGTTTCGCCACTGCAATACGTTTACACTTCAAGTATAAACAGTCATTTGTTATAAACAGTCTCCCGACAATGCTCGTTCAGTTGCTTTTTATCAAAGCGGCAACAGCATGCGGTTGATTGAAGAGGAATCTTTCAATGACAGTGAATTATCAATAATTTGATAGATTATAAAGACGGACAAGAAGAACCGGATTCTTTGATAGCAGATAAAATATATGCAAGGATTCAGCTTTCCAACAAATTAGAAAAGCATTTCCTTGAAATAGCTACCAATTCCGAAAGGAGTATGAAGTTTCACATATCTGCGTATCTGGTCATGCATATCTGGTTACCGTGACAATAACAAGCAACTGACCAACTGACCTTCGTCACAAAAAGTTAGCTCTTACATTATGGTGCCAAAATGTAAATCAATTGAAGTTGTATCTTCAAGTGGCTAAAACGATTTTAAACTTAATCCTCACCGGAAGATGAGCGCTTTGGATTACGATGAATAGCAATGAATTATGTATGTGTATTTTGAAAGCTTCTAATGTATATAATGAGAAACTAATTGTTTTCAAAATATTTCCATGCGTAATTTAATTATTTATTTTGTTATGGAAGTACTTTCTCATAAATTTCGTAAATATAATTGGCGTATTTTCTAAGTACCACTTTTTTATGCGGTCCTTCTACACCGAATAAAAAAAATTATATATTGTTTTGACGAAGTTGTTTGCTATGTGAGAATTTATGAAATTTTCGAATATTATTTATGCGGTTCCTATCTACCACACAAAACAGGTCTTACTGTAACTAAATTTTTATATGGAATGAGTTTATTTTTGAAAGGCTTAAACATTTCCACCCATCTTTTATCAATTTCAACATGCTTGTTTTCCCAATGTTCCAATTTATCAGAATTTAAATTGTGCAGAATATTTCAGTCCTCTAATTTCTTCAAGCATACAATTATTATCATTTTTTTTTTTTTCATATCAGGCATTTCTTTCGATAAAAACTCAACGCAGCTTTCTATATCTGCCCATTTTACTTGTGATGAAGTCAAAAAACACTATTTAAAACTGTTATTTCCTGTGATATTTGTTTCAGACCATTCTTCGACATATTGGAAACATGCTGGGTGAAAATTCTGCACTTATTTGGTAAACTTTTCCGTTATGGGCCCGGTTTTGATTCTTCTAAGTTTGACGATTTTCCTTTTACTATTAAATAAATAAAAAATTCTTCAAATCGTTATTTGTATTAAAGGACAAAATCGATCACAATAAGACTAACTGAAATATGTTCACCGTCAATTTTTTAATCGTTTTGTGGAAAATAGGTGCCTGTTATGTACAAAATACAAACATATCTCCGATAATTCATACTGTATCGGCACATGACGCCTTACATTTCAACATGGCATCTCTGAATATACAGAGATTATTCATTTAAAATATTGAAAAGGAGGACAAGTAGGAGGATACTTTTTGAGGAAGAACAGCACCTATAAAAGAAAGACTGTCCTTCCTAAAGGACACCTTAAGCCAAACATTTATTAATAGAAGAGTTCCTTAATTGTAGATTTTTTTACGTGGGGAACAAAGAAATAAACACACTGATCTTAAGAGTAGAATATTCTACTTTCTCGTATTCTTGTTGTTTTCTTAAGTTTCCATCGTTTTGCTTCTTTCACAGGTGCTGGTTTGGGTTGTGTTTTAGCCGGAATCGGTTTCGATTACATTGGAGGCCACCAGACGTTCTTCTTCGCAAGCATGTTCAGTGCGTTCGGTCTTGTTCTGAGTGTTATCATGTATTTTTTCATCATAAGAAGAAACGAAGGGAAAATGCAAGTCACTCCTCCCAGCAACTCAAAACAATGCATTGCGTTTGAGTCTGTGATTCCTCAACCTTCAATCCACAGTCTAGTAAAAGACTCAAGTTGACCCCAGCGGAATTATGCTTTTTAATCATTGGTTGATCAAAAATCTTTTTAACCCACATATTAGTTCTCAGGTACAAATCTCCATATTTTACTCTTTGTCGAATACGTTGCCCCTATTCAATCATTATTTGAAATTTTTGTAATTTAATTTCACGTATACAGGATATCTTTTATTCTACTGGACATGTTGATAAAAGTATAAAGAGTTTGAATAAAAGTGAATTAGTTGACGTCTTCATGACGGCCACGTGATAGAGACAAACACGTATTCTCGAAGGAATTCAAAACAGGCATTAAACTAATTGTACGTATTGTTGTATTTGTAAAACTTATTGGTAGATTAAACTTCAAATCTCATGATTGGGTAAAGATGTTCAAACATAATTTTTAAAAAATTTCATCAAAAAGATTTTAAAATCAATTTAAAAAAAAAATTTTTGTTCGTGTACTTCCAAATAAATATGTTTTGTATTCTTATGCGTGTTGATATTGTTGACATATATGCACTTTTTAAGAGAAAGATTCTGCAAAGAGCAAAAGTTGGCAACCATGATTGTTTCAATCGTGTAACTATGACGTCACAGAAATTTTTAAACTGATTGGCTCGAAACATGTGGTTGTCATTATCAGGTGACTATGACGTCAAATGAATTCAGCCCATTGTCCAACGAATAGTGACTCTTATATTTTTCATCTGGTCTGTATTACTATTATTTACGTGTTATTTTCAATTCAATAATTTTTATTACCTATTTTCCTTCAAAATTCGGTAAAGCCACACCAAAGGATAAAATTTTTAAAACTCTCTCTTTCAGTGATGTCTCAAGAATGACGTAAATTTGTGTTTTTACCTTTGTTTTAGGTTTTATTGTTTTTCTTTTAGTTTTATATATTGCATGTTTCAAACAAGTTATTACGTTTCTTGTATGTGTATATTGTAAATAGAACTTTTTTTCTGTAATACTTGCACTTTATAAAAATTGGTTCATAGACTTTAGGCTGTTGATTCTTGTCCTATATGTATAAAGATTATATAATTCACACAAAAACCATTTTTAATTATATTTCAGTATTGATGTGACCAAGTATGTTTTATCTATATATATAAAAATGGGTGTTTGTAAATATGACCTCGCTTCACACTCCAACACCGTTCAACCGATCACTATGAAAATTGGCATGCACATGTATTTTTTGTGGAGAAAGTTTTTGAGCTATCCTCTTTTTTGCAGCTCTCCACCAGGTGGCACTACAGCATATCAACTTCTCCACCATTCAATCAATTGCCAAGTTGCCAATATGGTCGCTAAAAATGATGCCAACTTAGCTCTATCGCCAACATTTCGCTGTGTTTCCATTGAATCGCCATTATAATTGAGGAATGGCATTGCTTGCGAATATTACAATTTTAATATAAAATAAATACAACAGAAAGTAATATTAACATATATTACACATCCAGATATAAAATATTTACACTATTTTAAACGTCCATTACGCAAAATTTGTAACAATGTGTTACTTTCGATGAGCAGAGATCATCTGTGTGTGTGTGTGTGTGTGTGTGTGTGTGTGTGTGTGTGTGTGTGTGTGTGTGTGTGTGTGTGAGGAAGGTGTTTTCAAAAATCGACTCACAAGAGAGTTAAGAAGAGTTATAAATATTTAAAAAAACCTTTTTAAGCTATTAGATCTACTAACCTAAAATGTAATACTTTTTTTAGTAGAGATACGCGAAAAACTTTTCGTTTTGTTTAATTTCCAATTCACGTAAAATTAACTCATTAAAAATTTCTTTATCTTTTAATCTGTATTGTTTAATTTTTCAATTCACCCGTGCGTAGAACGGGTATATCAGCTGGTAAATATATATATATATATATATATATATATATATATATATATATATTGTGTGTGTGGTTTGATTTAAATAAAAAAAATTCATATTGCCTGATGGATTCTTTATTCTAAGATTTCAGGATTTTCACATTATTCCACCTGTCAATAATTATGGTCTTAAGCTTAACTTCGAATAATATAATAATCAAGCTTACCTTAATTCACATCGGGCCGAGAGAGTTTGTTGAGAGTTCAGATAGTTCATCTCTTTCATTGAAAATTCGATTAGTTCACATAGTATAAAGTTCGAAGAAGAAGACCCACATGTAAATAATGAGCAAGAGAAAATCGTAGAACACAAGTAGTAGTTTTATTGACAACTGATAAATGGGAAAACATTTCTCATGGTTTCACGCGAGATAAAATATGTTGAACTCACTGGGTTGCAACAAAGCAGGTTCAATATACAATCACACCAGGGATTATTCTATAGTAATTTTAATACGGATATCACTTCATGAGAGCAGCATTCAACGTATACATAAACAAATACAGAGAGAGTTAAGATTTCTCCGTTAATTTTACAGTTAACAGAATGCAGAAGTTCTAAGAATAAATATAGTCCAATCGGCAAAAGGCTCTTCTTTGTAGACTCCACCCACGCATTGCGTCATGGGGATAGTTCACTGCGGTGGTTTTCAACATCCTCCCCCTTTTTGAGTCAACATCACTTGGACTCAAAAACGTATAATGTCTGGTTGAAGAGATCTTGTTTCTCTGGTACCTTGATGGCCCGTCCATAGCTGGATACTCTAGACATGACACTAATGGAGTCGTTAGGATCTGAAAGCATATCACTAGAAATAGAAGAAATAGGATTAGTAAATGTACAATTGTTTAAAGGATCATCGGGGGTTTCTGCCGACTGCACTTCCAAAGGATAGACTCGTTGAATGGGTCGTAACATTATTCCAGTTTGAGTCTTTAGTTTCATAGTTCCGATCTTGCGTCCTTTCCAGGAATCAGCCGAATGACCTTGGCTAAAGGCCAATGTATCCGTTTTTTGATATCGTCACCAATGATGACAATTTCTCCTAGCCGTAGTTTTGACAATGAACTCTCTTTGATCTTATTTTGAATAAGGAGACCTAAATACTCCTTTCTGAATCATGGTTTAAATAATTTAACATTTTTTGGCGATATCTAACCCTTTCACGGAAATTTACAGTATCCCTATAATCAATATCTGGACGTCCAGGTTGCGATTTTCCACCAGAAACATGGCTGGGGCACAGGAACTATATCAGAGTTTTCGGATAGGTAAGTAAGTGACCTAGAATTAATTACCAGATTCACAGACGAACAATACTGTCTACAAACTCCTCGGTCGTAAGAACGGCGTTACTGAGAGTCCTTCTCAACAGTTCCTTTAACACACGAACTAACCTCTCCCACCCACCGCCCCACCAAGCAGCTGTGGGAGGATTATACTTCTATAATTATACGTTGTATGGTAGCTATTTTTAATATTTTTTACCAGTCAATGCCACTCAATTCTCCTAGAGCTCTTCGAAAATTTGTTCCGTTGTCGGAATAAATGACTCGTGGTCTCCCCTACTGGCAATAATACGTCTCAACGACAACAAAAATGCGTCTGTGGACAATGAGGATGCCAATTCTAAATTAAGGGCCCTATAGCCCTATATGTTGAGCACGTAAACAAGACAATCCAAGACTTTTGCTTAAAAAAAAGGGGGAGGAGATCTCGAAAAAGTAATCCTCCTTGCGGTGCTGTAAAGCTGTAAATTATATCCTTTTCTTTAAACTGGAGGACCAAATGGGGGGGGGGATATCAACAGGAAGTGGTGACATCAGCTGAAAATTTGATGCCAAAGAAATCTTTTTTAATATTATTATTGTTTATGCTTCCTGCTTTTTTTTTTTCCTTTTTTGGTCTTTATAGTGCATTTGTTTCTTTTTTTTAATTTTATTATTCCTTTTGTATTTGTAAAAAGTTGGAATTGTATAAAATATAAACTTTGATTTATTACAATAAAGACTGGACGTGAGGGTGGTTGCTTCCCGAGGGATCGGTTGTAGCTCTAAGCCGTCTTCGGGTGAGCTCGGTTCCTTTGGGCATTCATCATTATCCCTTCACATATAAAGGTCCTGCTAAATCTACATTCATTATCTCAAACACAGCTGTAACTAAGCAATAGAAATAATTAGAAGAATACAAATTGGAAAGCTTAGGGTGAGGATTCGCGACCCCACCAATAAGGTAACACGCTTCATCGTGGAATTTAAAAAATCTGATGTTTACGTAAGGAGTGACTCGAACTCCCAACATGGTACTAGGATTCCTTCGAACAATATCCGACACCTTTTGTCTCATGCATGAAACAAAATGTGTTAGATACAAGAACCGTTGGAATGCGTGGCACGACTTCACTATGTCTATTACCTCGTAATGATCCATATTCACACAAATTCAGATGAAAATTTAAAGCAAATATCAGTCTGTCCGGTGCATCTCTCAGTGGATACCTTTCGCGATGCACTCTTTCAGCTGCTCGTGCATTTTCTTCTGTCAATCCGTAAATCTGGTGCCTAATGTTGTGTTTCCTTGAATATTCTTGTGAACATCGCCACCTAGAGCCGAACGAAGACGTTTCTGACCACGGGTTGCTCTGGAAATTTGAATCCGTGTGATGCCCCCTACCTCCCCATAAAGTTTGTCCTAATGATCCTGGGACACCCTCTATAAATCTTCAATTATTAAGAATTTTAGTTTATCTTAATAATTAAGATTGACATTGAGAATTTGAGCTCATCTTGTCCTACTGAAAAAAGATTATATATAATTTTAGTATCCTATTTAAGCATTGTAGTGCACATATATTACAAAGCGTAGAATATCTTTGTTTTCATTTTCATTCTCAAAATTATTTTAATTTAGTAAAAGAATGTTTTTACTGGCTCTATAAATTTTTTGGCATGATATTTCATAGTCTGTTCTGAAAATTATTTCAATGTCCAAAACAAATATTTGTGATTCGAATGCAATTATTATGTATTCAGTATTTTAAATAGGGTAGAAAAATGGCTAAAAAATCTGTATTGTTTGATTCATAGGGGAAAAAACTAAACTAAATTCAGTGTCGCAACAGCCCATGAGGGCCAAGGCCTACTGTGCTCATCTCAGTTATCGTGACCTTGGGCACTAAAGTGCATGAGCAGATATTCCGGTCAGGTGGTCAGTTCACTAACCCAGTTCAGGTAACCCAGTGTTTAGTTCCAAACAAGCTTGGTACTCATTTATTGACCCACTAAAGTAATAAAAGGCTGAATCGACCTTGCCCAGTCTAGAGTTTTGAACCCCGGGCCTGTGACGTGGACCACGAGCCACTGGGCTTATCGTAGGAAAAAATAAATCAAATAAAATTTGGAATCGTAACGCTACGCCACAAACAGAACTGCGATTAATGAAATAATTTATTTCGAATAATATAGGTTTCATTACAGATGTTAATTTTAATGGTCATAGTTATAAAGAGAACTCGATGCCATTCTACGCAACGATTGTATGTGTGTGATCTTGCTCAATAAAGTTAAAAACAAAAATATCAGAACACTTTTTTTTTTTGAACGAGCAGTTCTTGTGTCAATAAATCATTAGTTTTTACAACACATGAACGATTTCTGAGAAAAAAATTGTCCATAAGATACAAATACATATAGTGTGTATCCAATTGTGTGTGTGTGTAAGTCTACGAGTTTAGAGCTTTATTTTCGGCGCTTTGCTCAAATTTCGCCTTCTGACAGGCCTCCGCAGCATTCTTTATACAGGTGAACAATGCAAGAATGAAGCATATCATTCCAGTCCAAAAGAATGTTTTTCGTCCGCCGAAATTTTCAAATCCGTAACCACCAATCAGACACCCTGCAGCTACACCTACGATAAAAAGCATTAAATAATTAAAAGCAAGAAAATACACTGACGGGGGAAAAAATCCCAACAAGAAAATATTATTGCAGAGTAATGAAATTTAAACAATGCAATGGTCTAGTTAATATGTTTAATTGATTATTATTTCAAGATCATAGGTTAATTTAAGCTCAAAAAATGCGTTTCAAATGTGAAATGTTACATTAAGATATTCGAACACGTTCGGAGTACTTTTTAACACAATAGCCTACTAAAACATTATAAATGCACTCTTAGCATCCAATACCCCAATAAAAATTACTAACTTGACTATCGAAATTTAAAATAAATTACCTGAATTTTACAAAAATCACAATTATAAGGGAAATTTTAGCAACATTTTTGAAAAACTTGAAAGCAGTTAAAGAAAAAAGTAATAAACATATGTTAGTAAAAGTATTACTAAAACAAATTAGATGCATTTATCTAGAAAATGTACTAAAATTTTAATTTTTTATTAAAATTTGAAAATTTTAGAGCTGATTGAGTAAACATTATAAGAAATGTTACATTTTTTATGCGACTATTATTTAAATAACAAGCCATAACTCAAAATTATTCATACAATAAAAAATATTTCAGTACACTCTTTAGAAAATAACAAATATCAGATTCAAAAAGTTTTATAGAAATACATTCGTAATATTTTGAGTTATCAGACTCGCCATGATAGATTTTGAGCAATTTATATAAATGCCCACTTCTGGTAGATCAAAACCCCACTTCCGGTTTTTCTAAATTTATAAAATGGATTGTAACTTGGCCTCTAGGTAGTGTAGAAACAAAACAAAGTATGTTTCGTAAAGTCAAAAGATAGCTCAATTCAGTAAAATAAAAAACAAAAATATCTGACTTGACTGAATTGGGTCATTTTCAACGTGTTCGGATACCTTAATAGCCGGTGTAACCTCCTGAATTCTGAATGGAATCGTGCATGCATTGTGTTATACAGGCGCCGAATGTCATGGTATGGAGTTCCCTGCTTGTTGTACTTGTTGTATCAATACTTGGACGGTCAGTGCTGGCAGTTGATAATGCTGGAGTTTTCAACCAATGATATCCCATACGTGCTCATTTGGAGACATATCTGGGGATCTCGTATGTCAATGTAACATGTGAATACTCTGTAGAGCACGTTGCGTTACAACAGTGGTTTTAGGGCGAGCACTGCCCTGTTGGAAAACTCCCCCTCGAATGCTGTTCATCAATGACAGTACTATAGGTTGAATTACCAGACTGACGTACAAATTTGAAGTCAATGTGTTTGAGATGACCACGAAATTTCTCCTGCTATCATAGGAAATTTCGGCTATCACGGGCACCAAGGCAGAACCTGACTTCATCAGAAAACACAACAGATCTCCACTCCGTTCTCCAATGAGTTCTATATTTTTCTGCATATGGATTTTTATTCATAATTAGCTGTAGAATTTGCAATACATCTCGTCACGTTTAACTATTTTTGTACATTCATGCAAAGCCTCCTATCGTCATAAATATAAATTTGTCAGAAATGTGATTTCTCGCCTTTTTGTTGTTGTTTTCATTAACTATACTTTATGAAAAAAATAGATTTATCGCAGCATCACCAAAAAATTTTTAATATAGAGAGATAAATTACCCCATAAATTATAAGGGTGGTCCCATAAGTACTGGCCGGAACGAGAAATGGCGGAGTTGTTTGAAAAATATCCCTGCATCAGAAAGTACGCAATCTATGCATGTGTTTCAAGTTTGAAGATGCCACGTTGTTTAGTATTTGTTTGGCAGCCATCAATATAGTGACCGTTTTCAGTAAATTTGTGAAAAAGAGAAAATTGGTCATCGTTATATATATATATATATGTGTGTGATATGATATTTTTATTTGAAAGGTCTCATCCCAATCAATATAAAAGCTGAACTATATTCCACTCTGTGTGTGTGTGTGTGTGTGTGCGAGTTCGCTACTTCGTTTACAATAGTAAAATATTGAGTAGCAGAGCTTACACGAGGCCGTACGAGCTGCCAAGAAGAGAATCGTAGTGCTCAATCAAATGAGATGACGTCTCCAGAAATGTGAAGAAAATCCACAAAGTGGTAGTGGAGGATCGTCGAATGAAAGTGCGCGAGCTAGCAGACAAAGTAGGCATTTCAAAAAGTGCGGTACATCGCATATTATCTGAAAATTTGAACATGAGAACGCTGTGTGCAAGATGGGTGCCGCGTTGGCTCATACCCGAGCAAAAACAGTGTCGTGAAGATGTTTCAGTTGAGTGTTTAGCGAAGTTTCACAGCAACAAAGCAGAATTTTCACGCTGTTTCATTACCATGGATGAAACATGAGCCCATCAATTCACACTCGAGACAAAAGAACAATCAAAACAATGGACTGAAAAGGGAGAACCAGCTCCAAAGAAGGCGAAAACCGTTCCAACTGCAGGCAAGGTCATGGTGTCGGTTTTTGGGATACGCGTGGGATAATTTTCATCGACTATCTTGAAAAAGAAAAAACTATCAACAGCAAGATTTGCGCGAACTTATTGAAACTTTTGAGCGAAAAAATCAAGCAAAAATGGCCACATTTGGCTAAGAAGAAAGTGTTGTTTCATCAAGACAATACACAGGCCCCCGAATACGTTATTGCAATTGCCAAAATTAATGAATTAATTTTTGAATTGTTACCTCATGCACCTATTCGCCAGATTTAGCCCCCCCCCCTCCTTGGATTATTTTATATTCCCAAGCTTGAAAAAATGGCTCAGTGGTCAAAGATTTTCCACCGATGAAGAAGTCATGTCGGCAGTAATGGCTTTTTTGAGAAGCTGGGCAGTTTTTGTTAGAAAAAGGGTATCGAACTTATTAAACATCGCTCGCGAAAATGTATAGAGAGAAGAAAAGAGAATTATAATGAAAAATATTTTTTTTTTCAAAAATTTTTGTGTGTTCTTTGTTAGGTCGGGTACTTCTAGGATCATCCCCTTAATCATGAAAGATTGTTCAGCATCATAAGAATTCATTCGGAAGCAAAAATACATTTCTGAAAAACTATTGTTCTCGAAATTATGGTATGAGGGTGTGTGCATTGTTCGTTTATCAGAATTATTATGAATAATTGCCATTTTTACTACATGGAAAATGTATTTTAGCTAACTGGTTTTAAATTAAATTTTTTCATTGACATTTCTCTTTTTACATTGCTGCGAATCAATGCACCAAAAAAATAAAATTCTTTAATCATTTATCTTAATTTGAGTTCCATTTAATTTCTTCGATACGGCTATATCCATTTCAAAACACTTAATTTAATTAATAATGTGTAATACATACTCAAGAAAACAAACATAGAAAAAATAAAAGAAATCTAATATTTCAATTTCTCTATTTTAAAACGTCCATTTTTTATTTTGTATATAAATATTAACTTTTAATTCTATTACAAATTTCTTATTCACTCTCTCTCTCTTAACTCTTTTACAAAATCTGTATTTTAACAATTTTTGCAATATTTTTGAATTTCTTTAATATTAAATACACTTAAATGCGGCAAAGAGTTTGAAATTTTTCATTTAAAAAATTGTTAAAGGAATTCACGCTTAGTATTGTATACTGTGTCATCAGAAATATAAAAAAAGCGTAAGTTTACCTAATCCTTCCAAAGTTCCACTAGCAATTCCCTGCACTGTTGCCTCTGTACCTTCGGGTGAGATTATTTTTGCATACGACGTCAAAGCTGCATACAGGCTACCATAGCAAGGTCCCTGTAAAATCTCTATAAGAAGACTCCACCATGGATTGGTAATGAAAGAATAACTCAAATACTTGAATCCGTAAGACGTGAAAGATACAACAAAGGTATTCATGTGACCAATCTTTTTAATGATCCATCCTGAGAAGAAGAAAAAGGGCAGTTCTCCAAGAAAGCACAAAACCGCTGACGTGCATCCCAGTAGGAACTGACTAGCATTTAAAGTCCTCAGGTACCAGAACACGTAGTAGCTGGACATACCTCTGAAGATTCCCACAAAAAGCACTTGAAGCAAGAATAACAAAATTCTGGGTTTCACTATAAGGCTACCGACATCTTTGAAGATATTCTTGGATGTTTTGGCATTTTCAACTTTTAATTGCGTGATCATCAACATGTCCAGCACAAAAAGTGCAACTGCCATATAAAAACCAGCAGAGTAATTGTAAGTACTTGATGTACCAGTTACGACTTGATTTAAATACCCTGCTAAAAGAGCAAAAGATCCCCAACCGATTGTTCCCCACATTCGTTGCCTTCCATACAGGTGAGGTTTGTCTTCCAGCATGCTGAAGCAGGCCGCGTCGGACAGCGAAGCAGTCGACCCCATACACATGTAGATAATAGCCGTAAAAAGACTCATCAGACATAACTGTAGAAGAGGATTTTCAATCGTACTAGTACCATCGAAATCTTCCAAAGACTTACCACACCATTCTGCTAAGCCATTTTGGCACTTTTGCAAAACCTGTTCCTCGCATGCCGAAGAAATGTTCATCGGAAACTGGTCTGAGTTTTTAGTTTTGGCACAAATGGCTGCATCAGATTGACAGCGGTAACATGAAGAGACACAATCAGCACCACAAAATGGAGGTTCTGTTCTACAATTGTCTGTCTGTAGCTGAATAAGGTAAGAACTGTTCTCGCGACACAACAGGGAATTGTTGGAGGAGTTCGTTGGAGAAGGTTGAGGAATGAAGTTCATTCCCATATCTGATATGATGCCGATCACAACAAGACTCAGAAGAACAAGTTTCAGTTTTCGAAAATGGTCAACGAGAATTCCAAGCAGTGGACGGGAGATGACCGTTGCGGAAGATACGACGGCGAAAATGATTCCCATGACATCTGCCGAGATATCCAATTGTTTGGCGTACACAGCTATAAAAGGGATGATTCCCGCAAGTGCTGAAAAAAAGAACATTTTATCAATGCAATTTGAAAATGTATATTCTCGATTTAAAACCATGAATGATGTAATCTTTTACAATTAATTGACAATTCTATTAATCATTTACAATTATAATTAATTTTCCAGTTAATATTATAACTTCAAGCCAAGTTTTGATTATATTTTTTTCCTGTAATACTCATATTGTAACAAACTTGAGTGGGAGAAAGCAATTCACGATTCCAATTAAATGAATAATAACAGATTTAACTAATGGCCGAGGATAAGCAAATGACTTCACGAAGACAAATTGACGTACATACACAAAAAATGTAACAAATTATTTGTAGGAATGGAAAACGCACTCGTTGTAAACAAGCATTACAGCACTCTAGAAACGTCTCCCCAGAAAAATTCCATTTGTAGGAACTTACAGATGAAGTACTCTGATCGCAATCAAAGCACAAGCAGATTCACTGAACTCTCTTTTGAACTCATGAAAATTTCTTTCCCTTGAGATTTCTCGTTGATTCTTTGGCGAGATCCTATTTTCCCCCAAATTTGTCACAAAAGGCGATAAAATCACAAATCTGGTTTCCTTCGTTCTTACTATGATTTTTTCAAGTTTTTACTTGGAAGCCTATTCACAGAAAAAACAGCATACGTAACGCGTTTCAATATTAGTACAATGAAATGAATCTTAGATTTAAAAAAAAAAAAAAACTGAAAATACGAAGAGAAAAGTAAAGCGAATTGTAAAAAAAATATTTTCTAACTAACAAATTTGCGATTTTACCAATAAAAAATAATCTCGTACAATATTTCGTGTCATTAGCAGCATGTTTGAACAACATTATTTACAATAGTCTAAAAAAAGATACTTCATAATTTTGCATTGGTTTTACTTTTTATTTCTACAAAATAAAGTTTGAAGCAAGTGATATTAGTTTTCTACATCTACATATATGATATATATATATAAATATACAGTGGTGGTCAAATATATACAGTTCTATATACAGTAGTGGCCAAAATTGTGGACACTTTTTTAAAATTTTTATGATTTTCAATTTTGTATGCTTGTAGAAAATGTTACATTGCACAAAATGCAAATTATTTTACATCCTTTTAAAGTGAACTTAATACTTAATTTAATATTAAAAAAACAAAATTCAAATATTTGCAACGCAAAAAAAGTAATGCTGCAATAACTCTAGATATACATTAGATACTGATGATGCAATGAGTTATCAGTACTTAGTGGGGGAGCCCTTATTTTTTACTAGCTGTTACCCGCCCGCTTCGCTGGGAATTTCATGATGTTTTATAAATTTTTACTGCTTATATATATGTATAAATTATTGATATCTAAGTCCTGCATTAAGAATTCGATTGTATTGAAAAATATACTTATACCTGTAACTGTCGCCTGTTGATAAAAAAAAGGGCAGAACTCATCTAATTTGTGTTTTCTAAAAATCTCTAAAATTGAAGCATAGAATGATGTTTGCTCTTTCGTAACCCAAAAACCAAGTGGATTCCCGCAAAACCAATTTTCGGTGGATCTCTACTCCGTAAATTGAACATGCAAGCCAAATTTCAAGTCTAAATCTAACAGGGGAAAAAAAGTTTTACTATCAATATCCCCGTAATCCCGTGTTGAGAGCCGTTTTCCAAAATAACCGCTCTTAGCGGATTTCAACTCAACAAAAGAAAAATGCAAACCAAATTTCATTATTATAGTCCTTGTAGCTCGAAAAAAGTAATTTTTTTCATCAATACGTCCCAGTAACCCCCTGCACCCCCCCCCAGAACTTGATTTGCTTAAAATACATTCTTAGTGGATCCCTATTCAACAAAAGAAACATGCTTAACAAATTTCAAGTATATGGGTTTAACAATTAAAAACAGGAATTTTTTTCTGTAACTCCTCTTGACCCCTCGCAAGCCTCCTTCGGGGTCAATGTTCGTTTTACTCTTTGTTAGAGGAACTCTATTCCATGAAAGGAACATGCCTACCAATTTTCAAGCAGGATGATCAAATAGTTTAAAATGGAAATATTTATCACTTACGCCTCTTAATCTCCCAAAATTAAACTTAGTAGTTCATATTCGCGAAACCCATTTTGTAGTGGTTCTCTACTTTACGAAAGGAATCTGCTTATCAAATTTCAAGATTGTACGTCTAATAGTTTAAAAATGGGGATAATTATCTATAACGCCCCTTGAGCCCCCGCAACGCCACTTCTGGGTCTGTTTTCACAAAACCAATTTTGTAGGGGAATTGCACACTATGAAAGGAATCTGCTTAGCAAAATTTGAAGACTGTGCGTCCAATAAATTAAAAATGCAAAAAAAATTTATCAATAACGCCCCTTGAACCCCCTAGGGGTCGATTTTCACAAAACACATTTTGTAGTGTATCTCTATCATATGAGAGGAATCTGCTTACCAAATTTCAAACTGTGCGTCTAATAGTTTAAAAATAGAAATAATTATTTATATCTGCCCTTAACACCCCGCAACACCCCTTGGGGGTCAATATTTCCCAAACCTGTTTTGTAGCGGATATTTACTCCATGAAAGAAACATTCCTACCAATTTTCAAGCAGGGAGGTGAAGTAGTTTAAAAACGAAAATATTTATCTAGTACGCCACTAAATCCCCCGCAACGCCATTTAGAGGTCTGTTTTCACAAAACCTTCTTATAGCTGATCTCTACTCTATAAAAGAAATCTACTTATCAAATATAAAGACTGTGCGTCTAATAGTTTAAAAATGGAAATAATTATCTATAACGCCCCTTAAGTCCCGCAACGCCACTTGAGGGCAATTTTCACGAAACTCATTTTGTAGCGTATCTCTACCCTATGAGAGGAATCTACTTACTAAGTTTCAAGACTGTACGTCTAATAATTTAAAAATCGGAATTTCTAACGCCCCTTAAACCCCCGCCCCCGCAAACAATTGCTGCTAATTTGAAATTACAAACAGACACTTCAATTTTATTTATTTGTATAGATATAGATTGGGATTATAATAACTATTGTTTAAATGTGACTAAAAATGTAAATAAAAAAAAAGAAAGGATTAAAACTAACCGTAAAACTTATCAATTTTTTGTTTCTTGCATTGCTTTTTGCTTATGAAGCCTTGATTTATTAATTTTAAAAGTGCATCCAAAACAGCTGATGCTCTACTTAACTGAACAGTGAGATAACTATCATAAAAAAAATTATGGCACGTGTCAGCGTATTATCATGTGCGCGTAACACTATTATGTCACATGAAGAGCATCGGTCGCCAGTAACGAAAACAACTACTTCATTAGCTCAGCTTGGCGTTCAATTTGGCGTTCATCTTGGCATTCAGTTTCACGTTCACCCGTATAGTTTCCGTTCCCGTAAGAATACGGGAATAAAATATAGCCTATGTTACTCCCCGTTAATGTAGCTTTCCATTAGTGAAAGAATTTTTAAAATCGCACCAGCCGTTTCCGAGATTAGCCGGAACAAACAGACAGACAGACAGAGAGACAAAAATTTTAAAAATTGGTTTTTTTATGAGTACCGTATATACTTTTAGTGCATTAAGTAAAAAGCTGCTAATTTGAAATTACAAACAGACACTTCAATTTTATTTATTTGTATAGATTACAGCTTCGGTTTTATGTTTTATTGAGCTGAAAACAGTGTTGAGCTCTTCTTTCGTGATTACATGATGCCAGGAAGCAATTATATACTCAACTAGCTGGTATACCCGTTCTTCGCACAGGTGAATAGAAAAATTAAACAATACAGATTGAAGGATAAAGAAGTTTTTAATGAGTTAATTTTATGTGAATTGCAAATTAAACAACATAAAAAAGATTTTTGCATATCTCCGTTGAACAAAAAAAACCATATTTGTTAAATTTTAAGTCTACAGGTCTAATAGCTGATAAAAAAGGATTTTTTATTTATTTATAACGCCCCGTAACTCTCTTGTGGGTGGATTTTTGGAAACACCTTCCTCAGCTGATCTCTGCTCAGCAAAAGTATCACATTGTTACAAATTTTGTGTAATGAACGCTTAAAATAGTGTAAATAATTTATATCTGGATGTGTAATATGTTAATATTACTTTCTGGTGTATTTATTTTATATAAAAGTTGTAATATTCTCAAGCAACGCCGTTTCTTACATTATAATGGCGATTAAATCGAAACAAAGCGAAATGTTGGTGATAGAGCCAAGTTGGCATCCTTTTTGGCGACTATGTTGGCAACTTGGCGATTGATTGAACGAAGCAGAAGTTGATATGCTGTAGCGCCATCAAGTGGTGGGGAGCTACATCAAAGAGGATAGCACACACAAAACCTTCTCCCCTAAAAATACATATAAATGCCAATTTTCATAGTTGAACGGAGTTGGAAAGAAGCGATGTCAAATATACAAACATCCATTCATGTTTGTATGTATTCACTTAAATCACACACACATTCATTAATTTTGTTTTGAAAGTTAGCCATACATATATAACAACTGTCTTATCAATAACTTTAATTTTAATACAAACGTTAGAAATTTCAAAATATATCTAATATACCATCTTAATTCGAATTTAAGCCGCCATCGATTCTAAGTCGGACTCCAAATTCTCCACACGTTTTTGTTGAAGAAATAAAAAATAGTATAAAATGGTTTATCGATATCCGAGAATTTAAAGGAGGAAAAAAAAAACTAAAAGGAGAATTAATAAGAAGTGAAAACTTATTTTATTAGTATTTAAAACTTTTAAATACATAACATGGCCCTGTAATTGCTCTAACCATCAATATCATGTTATTTTATTCTCATTATCCAAAGAATTTTTCCATTTTCGTTTCTAAGCCGCACCCGATTTTCAGTAGCTAGTATTGAGAAAAAATGTTTGGATTAGTTCGAACAAATACGGTATATAAATATTTTTTATTTAATGTTACCTTTAACGATTGTTCAAATAAATATATAAGCAAATACCCTAAGAACGAGAAAAAAATTCCAATAGATGTTATTTTCACCAATTGACATTTTACAAGTTCAAGAATTAATAGTAGGAGAAATTTTTTAAAAGAATTAATTCCTAATTTTTTTACATTATTAAAATTGTAAAATTTAACAATAAGCCAATGGCTGATTTTAAAATTTATTTTCACGTAATAATTTCGTTTTAAGTATATTTTAAATTAGAGTATTTTATCGTTTGCACATACTATTTAAATATATTTCAAACTAGCTGTTACCCGCCCGCTTCGCTGGGAATTTCATGATGTTTTATAAATTTTTACTGCTTATATATATGTATAAATTATTGATATCTAAGTCCTGCATTAATAATTCGATTGTATTGAAAAATATACTTATACCTGTAACTGTCGCCTGTTGATAAAAAAAAGGGGCAGAACTCATCTAATTTGTGTTTTCTAAAAATCTCTAAAATTGAAGCATAGAATGATGTTTGCTCTTTCGTAACCCAAAAACCAAGTGGATTCCCGCAAAACCAATTTTCGGTGGATCTCTACTCCGTAAATTGAACATGCAAGCCAAATTTCAAGTCTAAATCTAACAGAAAAAAAACAAAAGTTTTACTATCAATATCCCCGTAATCCCGCTGAGAGCCGTTTTCCAAAATAACCGCTCTTAGCGGATTTCAACTCAACAAAAGAAAAATGCAAACCAAATTTCATTATTATAGTCCTTGTAGCTCGAAAGAAGTAATTTTTTCATCAATACGTCCCAGTAACCCCCTGCACCCCCCCCAGAACTTGATTTGCTTAAAATACATTCTTAGTGGATCCCTATTCAACAAAAGAAACATGCTTAACAAATTTAAAATATATGGGTCTAACAATTAAAAACAGGAATTTTTTTCTGTAACTCCTTTTGACCCCTCGCAACCCTCCTTGGGGGTCAATTTTCGTTTTACTCTTTGTTAGAGGAACTCTATTCCATGAAAGGAACATGCCTACCAATTTTCAAGCAGGATGATCAAATAGTTTAAAATGGAAATATTTATCAATTACGCCTCTTAATCTCCCGAAATTAAACTTAGTAGTTCATATTCGTGAAACCCATTTTGTAGCGGTTCTCTACTTTACGAAAGGAATCTGCTTATCAAATTTCAAGACTGTGCGTCTAATAGTTTAAAAATGGGGATAATTATCTCTAACGCCACTTCTGGGTCTGTTTTCACAAAACCAATTTTGTAGGGGAATTGCACACTATGAAAGGAATCTGCTTAGCAAAATTTGAAGACTGTGCGTCCAATAAATTAAAAATGCAAAAAAAAAATAATCAATAACGCCCCTTGAACCCCCGCAACGCGGCCTAGGGGTCGATTTTCACAAAACACATTTTGTAGTGTATCTCTATCCTATGAGAGGAATCTGCTTACCAAATTTCAAACTGTGCGTCTAATAGTTTAAAAATAGAATTAATTATATATATCTGCCCTTAACACCCCTTGGGATCAATTTTTCCCAAACCCGTTTTTTAGCGGATATTTACTCCATGAAAGAAACATTCCTACCAATTTTCAAGCAGGGTGAGTGACTGAGTGAGTGATTTTGGGGTTTATTGGTGCAAGAGCCGATTTCGGCTATACTGCGCCAAACATTTGTTTTAATATCTGTGGTCTAGACGGGAAGAGAAAGAAAGAATGAATTGAATGACAAGAAAGAGGGTCGAAAATAGAGAAGGATCACAAGCAGGGAGGTGAAGTAGTTTAAAAACGAAAATATTTATCTAGTACGCCACTAAATCCCCCGCAACGCCATTTAGAAGTCTGTTTTCACAAAACCCATCTTATAGCTGATCTCTACTCTATGAAAGAAATCTACTTATCAAATATAAAAACTGTGCGTCTAATAGTTTAAAAATGGAAATAATTATCTATAACGCCCCTTAAGTCCCGCAACGCCACTTGAGGGCAATTTTCACGAAACCCATTTTGTAGCGTATCTCTACCCTATGAGAGGAATCTACTTACTAAGTTTCAAGACTGTACGTCTAATAACTTAAAAATCGGAATTTCTAACGCCCCTTAAACCCCCGCCCCCGCAAACAATTGCTGCTAATTTGAAATTACAAACAGACACTTCAATTTTATTTATTTGTATAGATATAGATTGGGATTATAATAACTATTGTTTAAATGTGACTAAAAATGTAAATAAAAAAAAAAAGAAAAGATTAAAACTAACCGTAAAACTTATCAATTTTTTGTTTCTTGCATTGCTTTTTGCTTATGAAGCCTTGATTTATTATTTTTAAAAGTGCATCCGAAACAGCCGATGCTCTACTTAACTGAACAGTGAGATAACTATCATAAAAAAAATTATGGCACGTGTCAGCGTATTATCATGTGCGCGTAACACTATTATGTCACATGAAGAGCATCGGTCGCCAGTAACGAAAACAACTACTTCATTAGCTCAGCTTGGCGTTCAATTTGGCGTTCATCTTGGCATTCAGTTTCACGTTCACCCGTATAGTTTCCGTTCCCGTAAGAATACGGGAATAAAATATAGCCTATGTTACTCCCCGTTAATGTAGCTTTCCATTAGTGAAAGAATTTTTAAAATCGCACCAGCCGTTTCCGAGATTAGCCGGAACAAACAGACAGACAGACAGACAGAAAGACAGACAGACAGACAGACAAAAATTTTAAAAATTGGTTTTTTGTTAAGAGTACCGTATATACTTTTAGTGCATTAAGTAAAAAGCTGCTAATTTGAAATTACAAACAGACACTTCAATTTTATTTATTTGTATAGATTAGATCTTTTTTATTTCATGGGTACCTAATTCGGACAAGAGTTTTCAAACGGTTCCACAAGCTTTCGATAGGATTGAGGTCAGGACTGTTTCTTGACTAGGACAACAACTCAATGAGTATAGAACTATACCAGTCTTTCAATTACTTTACTGTAAGGCAAGTTACAGAATTTTGTTTGAAATAAATAAAGCATTGTTCGTAAATACCTGATGGAAGGTAGAAGTTTGGGTTCTAGAATAGTGTTAATGTATTTTCTGGCATTCAGTGTCCTATCGATGATGTAAAGGCGACCGATAACATCTGCTGATATGCATGACCAAATTATAAAACTATGTGGGGGTACTTCACAGATGCCTGAATGCTGTCAGGATGTAGCATTTTTTCTATTCTATATCTTATATATTTTAGGTCATCACTGCCGAATAACGATATCTTAGTTTCATCGCTCCATATAACTTAAAACCACAAATTATTTTTCCAACTGATGTGTTCCTTTGCACACTCTAGTCTATTTAGTCTATTTTGCACTGCTGTAAATTGATATAAGGTTTTTGGGGGAATTTTACCTCTAATATCTGCTAATCTTCTCTTAAATTTTTATTTATTTTTTAATTATTTATTTATTTATTTATTGTGAACCGACATAAATACCAGCATCTACACTATTAAAATTCGAAGGTAAACAAACGTATCTATCTATGTATGTGCGTCTATCTTCTCACGAACCGTACGACGCAGAAAGTCGCGGAAGGTACCAAAAGATCGGGAATTTTCCAGGGAAGCCGTATTGCCCATTTATATTCCGATATTGTAATTAGTTAAAAAGATATTAATTGAAACCCTTAAAACGCCTAAACTCCTGCGGGTTGTTTACTTGGCAGAACTTCCATTCCGTTTCGGCCGTGCGGTGATCCGACTTTTCCACCATTTTAAAATTGCCATCCAATTTTCGATGTTGAAATCAGACAAAAAATAATTGCAGAATCGGAAAGATCATTTATTTCGCCACGATACGGTATAATATTTTTTGCAAAATAACGATATTTTCTATTTTTTAAGAATTTTTTAAAAAATGGTTGAAACTGATGCGTTTTTATGAAAAGTATTTCTAAATTTTTGGGTATGAATTACTTTTCGTGTTTATTAAATCGATATTCTACACTAATTAACTTCAAGCCTTTCTCTTTTAGATCCATTCATTTAAAAAATAAAATTCCGAAAACTTTTTTTTAAAAGAATTTTTAAAAAGTAGTCCCAATTTTTACTTCACATTGAATAACTTCGTCATTTATGAAGGTAATCTCACAAAACCTTTTTTCCGTGTGTAAAGCAATATTATCCGTAACATATACGAAGATTGAAAAAATTGCTTCAAGATTACGGATTTTAAAAAACATTGTGATTTTCGTAAACTGCTATTTTTCTGAGAAATAACTTAAACAGTAGTTTTTGTACATTTTTTATTTCAAAGTACGTTATTTTTGCAAATAGTTTGTGAAGTTTGAGAGCATTAACGTAAAAATTATGCCCTATAAATGAAGGTAATGATTTTTAAAATAATTAAAAATACGCGATTTTACATTTAGCCAAACATTGGCGTCGAAAATTAGCTTTGCCCCAAAGAATTTTGACCTGTTTCGCCGTCGACCGCATCTAACTCAAGGGTTACACTAAAGATTTCTGCCTTAAACAGGGGGAAATCAGTAACTTTAGCGAGTAAAAAAAAAATGGGAGTGAAAAGGTTATTTTTTCGTCAATTTTTCTTTATATTATTTTCAAAATTAAATAACTATATATGTCAGATTAAGATGATAAAATACATTCAATGCATTTCTGAGATTCATTTAAAATATTTATCAGTATCGAAATTTTTGTTCTCTTTCATAAAACTTATAGTTTACTTTAAAATGCCTCATGTATATTTCTTTTTTTGACATATAATTCCGTAATAAAAACAAAAAAATTGCCCATTTCTAAATTGTTTTTTGGAAATAGTCAGTTAAATAGGCATAAATTCCTTAGGAAAAAAAAGCTATGTTCATATTATATATTCTTTATTGTTAATTGCTTTTTATTACAAAAAACAAAAATCAATAAATTTTTTGCAATACATTTAAATGTAATCTTCAATCGAAATCTTTCAATCGTTATGTGAATATCCTGTGGATCCCCTCCAATTAAAAATTAATTTCAACTTGAACCTCCCATTTATTATTATTTCCTATTTTCATTTTCTGCTACGGGTCTGTGTGGCGCAGTTGGATAGCGCGTCGCTTCCGCCAGGCCGCAAAGTGTCTAATTCTTATGTCTGGGTTCGAATCTAGAGAATTCGATTTTGTTCATTTCTGCTTATTCCCCCCCCCCGTTAATTAATTCTTTCTTCAATGATTGAATTCACTTGCTGCATCCCCACTGATCTGAAATTTACTTCATTTTCAGTGCTGCCATTATGTAAGCAAATGGTATGTCACAATTAATTGCTAAATGAGCATTTTTAATCAATTTTATTAGAAAATAATTAATAAGTTAGTTTTGTATAATATACTTTTTTCACAGATACACGTTTAAATAATTTAATTAACACAGAGTGGAATGAAAAACTATAAAATTAAAATTAAAAAAATTAAATGTTTTTATCAAATAGTATTATTTTCTTTTTGAATGTTTTTTTCAGTGAATGTTAGCATATAACTAGGTTTTCCCACAAAAGTGGATTTTTAACACTTACATATGTTTAATCAAACATCCAAATGTTTCCAGAGCTATCTGTAGAATTTTTTTTATTAGTATTTACTGATAATGGATTTAAATTAATATATTTTTTTAAATCAAAGTAATGTTTCTATTTTATTATTAAATTAATTATTTGTTAATAAAATATATATCGCCTATTATTAAGGATAAAAATACGTTCTAGAGACATTTTTAAGCTAACTGATTGATTGATTAATGAAAAACTGAAAATTATTTTATTATTTTAGATCCCTAAAAACTATCTATTATAAAAAAAAATGATTTTTTTAAAATCAAGCATCAGAATAGTTTTATGCGTTTTTATGAAAATTATTTCTAAATCGTTCAATCGTTCTACACTAATTAACTTCAAGCATTACTCTTTTAGTCCATTTTAGTCCATTTAAAATTACCAAAACTTTTTTTTCTGCGATTTTTTAAATATTAGACCAAATTTTTACTCAACGTTGAATAATTTCGTTATTTATTAAAATTATCGCACGAAACTTTTTTTCCGTGTGTAAAAAAATATCATCCGTAATCTATACGAAGATTGAAAAAGTTGCTTAAAAATTACGGATTTTAAAAAAATTTTTGTGATTTTCGTTAAGTGCCGTTTTTGCGATCATGAAAAGTTTTAAAAAACACTGGCAAGATTTTTTGAGATTTTTGCGCATGCGCGGTAGAATTAGTGAAGGTCAATGTTACGTTTCTGTTTTGAAATGAGGGGAGAGATTGCTCAGAGTGACGTAGGATGGAGGGAATTTCCCGTTTTATGAGGCAAAATGGATGTGTTTTTAAGTTTAAATATTTTTACTTTGTTTGATTGTCTTTGTTTTAGTTTTGTTGTGGAATTTCAAAGGAATTATTCAAACCTAACGTATTTAATTGTAGAGTATTAGATTTGTGCAAAGCTTTAAATTGATTTTGTATATGTCTTTTTTAAAAGTGAAAAAAAAATTTGAAACTTTATTTTTTAGTAATTTAGTTTGGGGTGTTTTAATGTTGAAAATCATTGCATTATATTGATTAAAACTTTATATTATTCTGAATTTGTGTTTACTATATATAACTTTCATTGAACATAAAGCAAGTCTAGCTTTGTCTCTGTTTTAGTTTTGTTGTGGATTTTCGTTTTCCTCATTCTTAAAGAATGACTTTTTTAAGAAAAGTGGAATAAAATACTTAAAAAAAATATAATTCTGAAATATATTTTAGTTACATAGTATTATTTTCTTTTTGAATGATTTTATACAGTGAATGTAAATAAATATTTCCAGGCTTTTTTATTCTTATATATTTTTAATCTAACATTAAAAAACAACGCAATGAAGAAATGAATAATCCTTTCAAAAATTAACGGTGAGAGTTTTTGTATTAATATTTTTAGAAAATGGATTTAAAATAATATATATTTTAAGAAACTAAAGCAATATATTTTTCTATTATTCATTACTAGATTAATTATGTAATGATAACACTGTATAATCTGTTTTTTTTCTGGATAAAACAAGAGATTATAGTTTTCTGGACTATACTTAAGCTACCGGTATATAACGATTGATTGGTAAATGAAAATACCACACATACACACAAACCCCTTGTATTATTTTAAGCTATAAAAAAGTAATTATTGTTAAAAACATGAATATGCTTGGTTTTTTCTAATATATTATATCAGAACGTTTTATTTGTTGCTTTAAATATACATTTTTTTAAGTAAAAAAACATTGTTTTCTGTAAATCATTATTGATCATTCAGAATCAGTGATTAAAAAAATAAAATGCTGAAAATTATCTTTTTTTGAAGAATTTTAAAAAACTTTTTTTTTTTTACAAAACAATGATATTTTGCATATTTTATGATTTTTTCTCAAATGAATCAATACAATACTGTTGCGCTTAAATAAAAATGATTTTTAAAACTTTATAATCAGTAATTTAAAAATTAAAAACCGAAAACTTTTTTGAACGAATTATAATAAAACACTCAAAATACTTAAATAAATCATTTAATAATTTCTTCATTGCAAAAAGATAATTGCATGAAACTTTTTTCCTGTGTGTCGAACATTTAAAAAAATCCTCTCAATTTTTCTCCAAGATTTAAAGTAGTAGTAAAATTTTGTAATTTGAAAAGTTTCAACTTTTCCGTCTTTTTTCAACATGCATTTATTTTTATGAAAGCTACGTTTTCATTTCGGGTTCCTAAAAAATTGCAACGAAAGAATTCAAAAGTGAGTGGGTAATTTTTAAAGTCGCACTGGTCACCTACTCGAGGGTTTTTTGCGAAGGACCTTGAAATTTTCAACCATGGTCAAGTGACGAGGACGACACCTGAGCTTTCACCCGTCTCTCCTAATTACCACACCAACGCAAGAACAAATTTCGAAAAAGGGAGTTTTAATGACATAGTTAAAGAAATTACTCACAACGCTCGCATACACACACATAAGCGCTATCGACCTGAGGGAAAAAGGAAATTCCCCTGGGGATTTTTTTTTAAGTTATTCACTCGGTAAAAGCCCGTGCAACGCCGGGCCTGGGGAGATGAAAGAAACAAAGAAGTCAAAGTAATTTCGAAAAATAATATTGGATGTGCTGGTTTTGTGAAGAGAAGGGAAAATGTTAAACGAGAAAGTATGATACGCACTCACATCGTATGCGTCACACCCACATAAAAGTGATGGCGTCAGAAAGAAAGAAGGAAATTAACATGGGGATAAGTTATACCCTCGGTAAAAGCCCGTGCAACGCCGGGCCATGAAAGCTAGTCATTCAGATAATTTCTGATAAACGTTGATAACATTCTTTTATCTTGGAGACATAGTGTTTTTATTCTTTTGTCATCCACAAATATGTTCACAAATCTTTTTCAGCCTTTTCCTGTTTTGTTTATTGAATTTGTCTCCTGACATCTTAACAAAACTTTCAGTCTCCACGTGTTGTCACTGAACCCACCCACCTGTCTTATAATTTTAACATAGAGAAAACTTTCTCGTCACGCATCTCTTTCTAGGTGTCCAATCTACTCTTTTATTTGATTTCCTTGCTTCTTGACTAAATATCATTGTTGCCCCTGGCCAGGAAAAGTCCTGACTTCAATCCTATCGAAAACTTGTGGCACCGTTTGGAATCTCTTGTCCGAATGAAGTACCCATGAAATAGAAGGAAACTAATTGAGGTTATAATTGTTTCTTGGCATCATGTAATAGCAAAGGAAGAGCTTTAAACTATTTTCAGCTGAATGAAACATCGATGTGAAGCTTTAATTAAAAATAAAGGCTACCCCAATAAGTACTGCTAATCCACTGCTATAATCAGTATGTAATGTATATCGATAGTTACTGCAGAATAATCTTTTTTGCGTTTCAAATATTTGAATTTTGTTTTTTGTACTGAATTTAGGATTAATTCTCTTTAAAATGATAGAAAAAACTTTGCATTATACGCAACGTAACATTTTCTATAAGCATATAAATTTTAAAAAGGTAAGAATTTTCAAAAGTGTCTACAATTTTGGCCACCACTGTATATGATATATGTTTATATATTTTAATATTGTTCACACTCATAATACAAAGAGGAATTTTTAGATTACTAATTAAAAACAAATTATTGGAAAAGACTTCGTTATTGTTGGTATAATACAGAAAAAAATGATATTGTGATGAGGTTTGTTTTCCTTCGATGAAATTGATTTCATCATATAACAACACTCTAAAATGGTAATAATTTTAAAAAATAATTTTGAAGATGTTTAAGTTGTAAACTTTTATACAAGAAAATAAATTACAACAAAATTTTAGCCTTAAGAACCAATATTGTAACAGAAAAGAAAGACGGCAAAATATAAAGCCATAAAATCTTTTCTTTTCATTGGAAAATGAAAATATTTTCCTTGTTATTCCTACTGAATATACTGAAGTATTGTATGCCACCAACAAATTACGTTGAATCACACACAAAAGACATCGCGAAACAAACAAAAAAACGCCAAAAACCATCATCGTTTCCTTACATGCACAGAAACAAATCCCCCCCCCCCCTGAATGTTTCTTTGTGTTAATCTATTCAACAAATAAATTGGTGAAGATTTTAAAAAAAATGAAATACTATATATTTCATAGAAAAAGAATTCGTAAAACCAGAGCATTTCGTGCTGCCATCTGTCGTTTTTCTGATGTATCATATTACCATTTATTATTTTAGCTATAACAAAAATAACTTGTTTCTTTAGGGAAAATAAATTTTAAATTTATCGTTCAAAATGAAAAGAAGTGCGTTTTTTTTATTACAAAAAGAGAAAAAGATCGGAATAGCTCAACTTAGAATAATTATTATCCAGGAAAATTGCTTTTAAAAAGCATTTTTATCAGTGTCCTGTAAAGTTATTTTTTTAAACAAAATCTGAAGATTAGAGAGAAAACATAGAGAACAAAACTATAAGGATAGTAAGCCACAACGAAAAAAATGACAGTGAACCCATAAGAAAACACATCAAAAATATAATAAAGATTCCATTTATTTATAATGATTACTCAAAGGCGTTAATCTTTTACACGGTTCTTGTTTTCAACTCCAAATTAGCGATGAAAAAATAACAGAACTAATAAAGTCACAGATTATTTATTAAAAATTTCATTTTACGAATAACTTATTTAACAAAGACCAACCAGTCATAACATTATAGTCATTCGAAATCCTAATGATGAGAGGTTAAAACTCGAAAGAACTAGGCACTTTGGTTGTTGTGACTCCAGGAAACTATTTTTCAATTACAATGTTCTTTTATTGTTCTTCGACACGCAGGATAAATGAAGCTATTTACAGTTTTGAATAAATGAAGCTATTAACATGAAAGAACGAATTAATTGACTACACGCTCCGTAAACATAAAACATAATGCAGTTCTTTTCTTAGCGTAAAACGTAAAACTGCTTAGAATATTCCATAAACTTATTTACTAAAATTCTGTTGCTAGATTCAGAAGTGAATAAAGAAACTCCAAACAATTATCAAAGAAAACAGGAAATGTTGAACTTATTAGGAGTGGCAACACTGGTCATCCCCCAACGACTATTTTAAGAATAATTATGTTCCAAGTCTTCCTTTTTACCAGGGCTTCGAACCTTAACAGAATCGAAAATAAAATATTGGTTTATTTCGGTTCGATTTTCTACGATTATTTTGTTATTGTAACCCAACACATCAATATTAACTCTAATTTTACGTTAAGCATATAAATTTCATCATTGTAGTATGTACATTGCTTCTCGGTTTCCTGTTTTGACGTTCCCTTGTACTTTTCTGTTTCAGTTTTCGCAGGAAACTACTTGTAGAAGGAAGATTTTATTCAAATGAATGAACCAGATGATTTTTAAAGAAAAATATCAGCCTGAGTTATACTTTTCGCATCTCAGCATGCGATTATCCACTGATGCTTGCATTGACTGTTTAGGTAGACCATAGGATATCAACCTTTTTGAACGGGCGCCCCCTTTTCTAGTAAATATTTCGATACCGCCCCCTTTTCTAGTGAATATTTCCATACCACTCCTTCCCACTCTAGAGAAATAAGAGTGTACATAATACATGGTGAAAACAAGAGTTGAGGTTTAAAAAATATCCTATTACTAAAAGAATATATTTTTTAATTTTTTTCTAAAGCCCCAATTTTTTTACTTTCGAGCCTTAAATAGCTATTGCCACAAATATATTTAAATTAGTAATATTATATATTTTAGTCATAGATAGGATAGTGTAGGAATTGAAACTCTACTGAATTTCTTCTTCATTTAAAAAAGAGTGGAATAAATTTTTAGTCTATCTCTTACAGAGACAGGCAGGGGTTTTGATGGTACGAAGTAATTCATAAGAAACTATTGCTTTCAAAATAAATATATATATAAATGGACAGTTTCAGTCTTTAAAGAATCGCACGTTAATTCCTGGTCAAAAAAATTTATGTTTCTTGGATAATATATGTAATGAAATGCAGTCGACGAAACATTTTTCTCACTGCTCACAGATAAAAACAACACATACATTACAGAAATTAAAAAATTTACTATATCATTCACTTTAATGTAGGTCTATAAATGCAATGTAATCTTTAAGTTTTTCATCCACTTCCGGTACTATCGAAATATGTGAATTTTCGTACATGTGATATAGAAATTATTTTAATTCATACAATCAACATAAGGTAAACAGTATTAAAGTTAACTTTTGTTAGTACATAATCAACTTGTTTTTTTTTTAAATCTTTTTTAGACTAGATTTGGTTAATCTGCCCAAGCCCCTCCGTGCCATCTCAACGCCCCCTAATTTTCTCTGGGTCTTTTACTACCCCCTAAAAACTCAAACGTCCACAAGGGGGCGTTATCGCCCACGTTGAGGACCTATGAGGTAGACAAACCACAATCATGAACCCAGTTATCAAACTATTTTCTCTATTTTCGTTTTCTAAACTGCAAGGCTTTTTACTATTGAATTGGAAACGTTTAATTTCCTCACATGTGTATTGAATTTAAACACCACCATGTCTTAGGTAATAATAACCGTATAAGACATTTTCGCGGGGCAAATCTTTGCAAAAATCCTTTTGGAGACGCCTTTGTTTAAGCATCGATCCATAAAATGTCGTCAATGCCGCTGATAAGCAAGAAAACCTACTGCTACTTCAAATGAAACCTACTTCAAATGAAAGATGCAAATGGACAGTGGGAACAACTCACTGTGCACTAACAACCATTTTTCTTAAATTATGCTATACTATCGGGAAATCGGGACTTACTTTGATCTTTCAATAACTTAGCGTATTTATTCGACTTACTTTAAGTTTTATTTTGAGAAATTAATAAAAAATTCTGCTTGGTTGATAGATCTAATGTGGCGTGTGACCACCCTTTGTTTTAACCACCCGCGTCCAATGCACTCTCTGCACACCTGCCAGAATGGGTCCTGGTTTTAACGTGCATCGGGTCGTCAGTGACACAGGGTCTCGAACTCATAACACGTAGGCAACGAGTCTGTGACCATAACTACTAGGCTACCGAAACCACATACAATGATTGAAATATCTTAACTTGATATTAATTTCGTCTGATTTTTTTTAATCGTGCGGTCTGGCCGTGATTCAGAATAACGGAAGTTGTTAATTGTTTTTACGAAACCCTTGTATTTGGTAAGAATTGCAATTGAAAGCATTCATTGCAACAAATGACTTGCTTAAAGAAAACTTCTAATAATTGTCCTCGGCTGCAACAAAACCAAAACTTCCCACATTGGAGAGGTGTAGACGTCTGAGTGAGTGAATATTAACGTCGCACTATTCAGCTACACGAGAGCTTTTGGCGAGGGACCGCGTAATTTTGAACCATGGTCATGTGACGCGGACGACAACTGAGCTGGCACCTCCCTCTCCTAACCACCACACCAACGGGAGGACGTTTGAGCTCTCAACAGATTTAAGGTGCATTGCTCCCCTACACAGCGGGTCTTTAGTGGTACTGAGCTCGAACTCATGACACGCCAGCCATGATCCGATACCTTGAACACTTGGCTACCGCGGCCACATGTGTAGACGTCTGAAGAGTGGAATGTCAGCTCAGGTTTCATCCTCGTCACTTGACCATAATTATGAGGTCCATCGATTTAGCAATCGTGTTTCTTTAGAGTGTGACCGTTGACAAACAATTTATCTAGTGAAATCATACAAACATTGGATTATTGCCTTTGAGCCTGCTGGGTGGCGTAGTTGGTTTGGCGCTGGCATTGTACTCCTAAGGTTACGGGTTCGATTCCTGCCCAAATCAGTGGATTTTCTCATGATGCAAAAAATCGACAACTTCCATGTCGTATGATCATGCGGCATGTTAAAGATGCTTGAGTGCCTGTTTCACCTGGGTGCTCTCAGCAAAATTAAATTCCTAATAACATTTCACAAAGTCAGAGCTCAGGTGCCTCCCTCTGGGGAGGAAACAGGGTGTCAAAATTACATTGCGGTGATTGGTATTCTACCTATATGGTGCCGCATATAAAGGTGATACCAACTCCCGGGAAATGCACAAGGTTTGCCATGGTAAATACCAATCCAAAGCCCCATCGAGAAAGCTTTGCTTTTTAATATCGCATTTCGAAGGAAGTGTGGTGCTGATGAAGCATCTCGTAATTTTGAACCTCTGTGAAGAGCCGTGTACTTTAAGCTACTGCACGATGGGTCTTTAAAGGCATCTTAGAATGGGACTCATAACTCGAGAGATATAATGTCGTCCACGAGTTTGCTATCCTGATTCTTCGACCGGCAATTTTGTGCAAATGTTTTGATAAATACGATTTTGATATAGTTGGTCACATAACGCGAAACTTTAGCTTTGGATCATAAGGGCTCACTCCCACTCATTTGATCTGATTGTTCGTTGGCATCGCATTTCAAAGTTGCGCGATGGCCACTGGCAACGGACCTCATAGTTTTGAGTTTCGATCAAGTGACGTCGACGGCCTCCTACTCTCTGAGCATTCACACCAACGAGAGGACTTTGAGCCTTCATATATTTAATATACATCAGCCCAGCTACCCTTTTAATGACATCTGGACTCAAACCACGACCAAAACCAAGGCAATAAAGCAACGAGCAATAACCCAATCCCCGGGGCATGGACCGGGGATTGGGGACAACTGGTGGGTGGATAAAATGATACCGAGCCCCGCCCAAGGAATATTAAATTATTTCTACGGTGGTGTCTTTCTCTCGGGTTGGTGTGACCTTCCATGGAAATCACTTTAAGGTATCCGACACGTTGTGACAACTTTTTTTTTTTTTTTTTTTTTTTTAAAAGGAGATACGGGGATTTTTTTGTTATTTTTAGATTTTTTTAGTGCATTTTAAGGAAAATGTGCTAACATTAAGAAGAGAAAAAGAAATTATATTACTAAAATCGGAAAAAATAGGTAAAAATTGACAAAAAATAGCATAAACGCGGTTTATGAACAAATTTTCAATTTTTTCAATCTAATGTGTATTGTTATATTATTCAATTTTGAAATGACCTTCAGGATAAGAGATATTTTCTTTTTTACAAAAACTAGAGCACTTTATCTATATTACTATATGAAAATGCTTAAAAAGACTGATTATATTCACATAAGGGATTGTAAATTTTGTAATAAAACAGTGATTGTTAAATCTGAAGGTTAAAACAATTCTACTATTTTTCAGAACTTACAGAAAAAATTTCACACAGCTAATTATGTTCAGAACTTTTTTAGCAATCGCTGACTCCGTTTAATTATGTTCAAAAAATCACATTTCGAGTAAAACGCGTTTTAAAGTATGACATTTTGACTAAAGTTTTGGCATCTGCTTTTACTAAAACACTTGTAGTTTTTGTTCTAGTGAACGGAAAATCATAAACTTGGTATTTTTATGAAGCTAATAAGATGGCCCATAAAATAAAATCATAAAAAAATTGTCAATTTTTGGCAAAATTCACAGTTTTAGGGTAGTCGGATACCTTAAGTGAGTGACTGTTCAACTACTCGAGAGCTTTTTATGGAAACTACTTTATATTCCATGATAAATCACTTTATATTCATTTTTGGTGTAACTATTTTATTCTGAATACATATATAAATACAATTAAGATTATTGAATCAAAGCAATCTGAAATATAAACAACAAACCCTTTCAGCGGGCCACGATAAAATTATCAAACGCTGACCGGTCCGCGAAAAACAAATGATTGGGGAGCACTGAACTGCACAGACTAATTTAATCGAAAAAGAGTGGTGGGGAATATTTCAAAAAAAAAAAAACCACATAGACTAACGCGCCACTACGCACAGTGGGCTGGCGCACGGAAACTCCAAAAATGAAATTACACGAAAAAACAATAACAATCCACACTTTATGGTCCTCATAGGCTTCCTAGCCATGTTATAATCAGTTTTCGTCAGCACGAGATCGGAAATCTCAAACAGTCGACGGTTTAGATCGGATTTGTTGGGGCTACAAGGAATACCTACGAGCCTCATTTTCTAGTCGGAAGTTCTATCGTTTCGTCTGAACACGATTTTGCAGCTTTTTTGGCGTTTTTCTTTGAAAATACACATTATGGGTAAATAGTTTCTTTATTTAACTCTCAAATTAGGATCAGACTTGATTCAAAATTTCAAAAACTTAACATTTAGCACAGTACATAATTCCCACAAACGCATGTCGGATTTCGTGTTTAATAGACTGGAACTCTTTGGGATTGACACGGATTGATCACTGTAACACTTAAGTCACATACAGTAGATATGGATCTTTAATTTAATTCCAAATTTAGCTGCTATCTCCAAAGTTATGATTTTTTTCAGCGTTGGCATTGTTCCGACGCTTGTTTCGCCTTCTTATTTCTCTCCGTAAAGAGGGCGCGTCAACACGAGTACAGGAAATATAATGCTAGTGACTCGGAATCATGCAATATAACTCTAGTTCTACTGCTCAAATATTATCAAACTCTCCCGACTCAAACAATCCCGCACATTCCATGTTGCCTCCTTTCCGTTGGCCGTGATAGCCAAGTGATCAAGGTATCGTATCAAGGCAGGCATGTCGTGAGTTCGAGCCAAGTACCACTAAAGACCCGCCGTGTAGGGGCGCGATGCACGTTGAATCTGTCGAGAGCTCAAACGTCCTCCCGTTGGTGTGGCAAGGAAGTTAGGAGAGGGAGTGCCAGCTCAGGTGTCGTCCTCGTCACTTGACCATGGTTCAAAATTACGCGGTCCGAAGCCAAAAGCCCTCGTGTAGCTGAACAGTACGACGTTAATATTCACTCACTCCATTTCTATCCCTCGTTATCATACCTATTATCTTTTATTGCATATATACAAGGTCATTGCTTGTAAATTCGTACTTTTGTTTGATGGTATTTGTTAACATTTATCTTTAATTTGCCACCCTATTTTTTGTAAATATTCTCCCACATGTCAAATAACTGTTGTTGTTAACATCCTTGGATCCTTGTTCAAAAACTAAGTGCACTTAGCGCTCCTTTATTCTTGATCAAATTCACACCTGGCACAAATATCTTGAGACCCTAATAGCCTTATTTCTTGGTAGAAAATAGAAAAGAGCACCCAATTTATACTTTAACCCGGGAGCAGACACTCGGGGCACAGAGTCACCCCAGGCTCACGAAATCTTTAATTCTGGAAAATTGTTTATTTCTTATCAAGGAACTTGAAAGTATCCTCCTATTGAGCTGTCTTCATGAGAACTAAAATGAATTTGTGACATATTTCCTTTTTTTTTGGGCATGACAAACGTTTATTTACAATTTTTAGGTACTTAATTTGTACTGAGTACTGAACGTTTGTACTACGTGGCCATTCTTGTCCCAAGATATTTTCTATGAACAGGCTACACTTTCCCCCTGCAAACAACTTAGTGGTTTCGATTGTTGTGTTTTACGACTTATTATGGTTTATAAATATAAATGAGCAGAATAAAAAAGTAGAAATGTTATCTGCGATCTCTACTAAGGAAATTGAAAATGATCAAGCAAGGGTAGAACCTGCTGTAATAATGCATATGAATCATGATTGCGAAAGTAAATATAAGAAAAGCTATGAACATGAAACGCGTTTAAGGAGATAGGTTCCCGAAACAGGATCTGTGTCTCAGTAATGTTAAAAATAGGTATTTTTAAGGAACATTTATAAACATTCTATTGAATAAAAACTCCAATTTTTTTGCTGAATATTCTTTGAACCATAATACATACTTTAATCAGATTTTATGTATAGGATGTCTATAGTTATTTTTAAAAAAATATTTTTTGCACAAATCTGGTTTTTTTTCTTCAAAAACATTGAAATTTCATGGTATTTAATGCTGTAAATTAAGTCAGAATATTTTTTTTGAAAAAATCCCTCGATTAAAGTATGTATTAGAGTGTAATTATTAATTATGCAAAGTTATAAGCTGTTAAATGTAGTGGCTTAGGAACAAATGTTCCTTATGTGATCAAAATGTTACATTTGAGAAAAATGGATTTAGTAAACTTTGACAGGTGATAAAACATTTTCAAAAAATTATTAAAAATACTTTTACTACACATGGAAGGATAATCTTTGCACCATTAGAAGCGTAGAAATTCATATTTTATTAAAATGGGAAAAGTAAAAAATGTGTTTGGGGGCCGAAATTCATGAACCTACCCCCTTAAGTAGAAAGGAAAATTTTCAAATGCTATCTAGAAAACTCCATCAAAAAAAATATGAAGCCATAAATGTAGCACTTCATTCTGTCAAAAATACATAAGCAAGAAAAAGCTCAGCACACTGTTTGTCGATCATCAAAGGACAATAAAACTACATTAACTTGAACAACAAATGACAGTTTTGCCTGCAAATAGCATTCCTGTAATGTTAACGAAAATGTCTGTGATTTGTGTCCTTTATTAAATTCAAGCACATTTGAAATTTCTGTGTTCAATTTGGTTGATTTTTTTTTCATCAAAGAAAAATTGAGAAGTCCTTAAAAGTAGGCAAGAATACTTTCTCTTAATTAAATTATTCGCGATTTGTATCAAGTACAGTAAAAATAATTATAAGAAAAGAATTGGGACTCAGTCACCCCGTGTGACCATTAACGTTAGTATCGAGTGCGCGCCTGTTTCCGGGTTAATTACAATGATTTTTAATCATGAGATATAATTATAAAGAGTTTAAAGCTATAAAATACTTTCTGTGCACCAGATCGTGAAAACTGCCCTCTGTGCGAAGTATTCTTTTTGCTGAAAATGATAATACAATAGAACGTCGTTTATCCGAATCAATTGGGACCGGACACCGTTCAGATAACGGAAAACCGAATGCAATCCATGCAGTATATGATACTAAATACTATACAAATATTGAAAATCATCACATGCGGGAAACGTGCTTGAAGAAAAAGCAAAATAGGTGCAAAATGTCGCAATTTTACCTTGATTGTGGAAAATAATCACTTATTTTTCGCTGTACCATTGTACACCTTCGTTTTTTCACTGCAAGGTCTCCGATTCTCTTCAGCAGCAGTAGTTGAGTAGAGCAGCACTCTCTGATTGTTGTTCGTACCAATCCATAGCTGTTTCTAACGCAGAAACTCGTCAGCTTTTGATAGACCCTTGCTACTTTCGTTGTTGCTGTTATTGTCCTCGTATTCGTCCGTTTCATCGTTGACAGGGTCGGATTCTTCTTCCACGGAAGTCGCTATCTCGTCATCATTTAGCATTTGAAATCCACAGTCTTCTGCATCGCATGGTATCCAGGTTTCTACATCAACAAAATTCAACAAAAGAGCACGTATACACCCCCTCACTTGGAGACAAACTGACTTAATATTCCGTGAAGATGTTTACCAAATCACACAACTGAAATTCCCCAAATATCCCTCACCTTGGATTTTCCCGTTACTTTTGGCTTCACAAAAAACAAAGTTGAGCATTGCCCTGTTCGAAAACGTATCCGGGCTTTGGTTTGGATATTTGACGCTCCGGATAATAAACGTTCGGATAAACGACGTTCTACTGTATGTTGGCTGATGGGATGGGTTTGAATCTAATTCCCCCAATGTGCGTCACTTAGTTCCTTTAATACGTCAGTGTTCTTTACTTCACTTTAACTTTGCTGTAATTGTTTAGTTTGACTTAATGTCGGGACGAACGCTTCCGACCGTATTTTCCGTAATCAATAAATAACATTCCACGTAATTTTGAATCACAGTCTGATGATGAAGTCGGCATTCCACTTTACACACCCCCGCCCAACAAACGTGTGGAGTTTCGTAACATATTTGTCCCTTTAATGACTGATTTCTAGACTCTCTTTGATTTAATTGACTGATTGGAAAAACATCTCGAGGATATGGTCACTATCTCCACTATCAAGGTCTTAATTAGGGTACCTAAATATTATAATTAACACAGAATGCGTTTAATTATTACAGTTGGTGATTATTTTCAATTACAGTTTCGTATAGAAGTTTCCCGAATCTAATTGGCAGCAAACCTCATTATTTTGGTCAGATAACGAGGATGATACTTCAGCTCTGGAACTCTACTATCCTAACTACCACACTACGCAGCTCAAAGATGTCGCAAAGGGATGTTATATTTATGATCTTGATGCCAGATAGTTGATTAGATTTATTCAGTAAATTACTTTCTTATATACTCAGTGCAATTTAAATCCATTCATTTATTTAATCTATTGTTTATCTTAGATTCTAAGTCCTGTGGCACGCTGTACTACTCTAAAAATTTGTCAATTTTTGAATGGATGGAAGTTGATAAATTTGTAGAGTGGAATTTATTTGCAACTATAAGTGAAACATCTTTCCTCATATGAAAAATATTTCGAGTCCACAAAGAAATTATTTAACAACGAATGCTCAGAATCATGTCAAATTCAAAGTTACAAATTATGCTCATGATTTTGCGATATAAACATAGAGCGGTGTATTAAGTTCACATGAAAATTTTTAACTATAATTAAGGGAAATTCTTTTCTTTAATGTTGCCTATTTTTTATTTTAATAAATATGTTTATAAAAATACATAATATGTGTATAGTTTTAATTTTTTAACTTTTGTATAAGAAATAGTTATATTTATGCAGTTTGTTTTTATCTTCAGAAATATCTTTAAAATGATGCAAATTTAATTTATGATAAAACTGTAAATCGCGGGAATCGAATTGTTTCAAATTGTCCTTCTGCGTAGCACGCTGAATCATATTAGTAGATTGGTTGGACACACAACAGCTAAAAGATTGTCGACCCCCCCCCCCCGATTTAGATCATAGCAGTATTTAACATGCATAAAATTATAATAATGGGATGCTAAATACAAATTTTTAAAAACTTACCTCCATTGTAAAGAAGATAGTGCGTCTTTATAGGAAGCAATCTTCTATTTATTTGAATTTTATCCATTTTTAGGAGCCTACGAGAGGAAATATAGATATCAATCAATATAAAACTCTTTAAAAAAGTTGTGTGTGCTAAAAATGTTTTGACAGCGAATATTAAGACTCAGAAAATACTAATCAAATTCTGCTATGTTTTTACCCCAATACTGAGATTTTAATGTGATTATATAATTATTAACTCACACAAGCAACTATTTAAACTTCCTTTAGTGAAACTAACTTCATTATTTCATCAATTAAAAGCAGTAGTAATTACTTTTAAATTGCTTGAGTGAAAAACCCCCACACTCAAGATTTCTTATAAGCAATGTTATAATTCATATATTACTTATATAAATTACATGTACTAATTTAGTGTTTACATGAAAAATAATTAAATACAATTGTTCATTTTATTTAAAAGGTCGTTACAAAATAATACAAAAAATAAAAATATTAGTGTGCGTTTATGTACGCAATAAACTTTTTAAAAAAAATATTAATATTCCAAAGTATTTTATGAATTTTCTTTAGAAATTTCAGAATATCTATTCATATACTGGGTATTGTTCGGACTTTCAAACGAAATAAATCATAACAAAGTTAATTAACAAACTTTTTTCATATAATATAGAATAAAAATCAAAAAATGTTTCATAAGAATAATTTTGAATGCAAGAACTCTTACTCTTCTTATAGAAGCGTCTTTTAAAATAATAAAAATTAAATTTTTTGGAACACGCGTACTACACACAATATTTTAAGAAAATATTCATCACCAATCTCAAACTGCGTAAGCAAAATAAATTATACAAAAAGAATGAAATCAAAACAATTATAAAAAGAATACATTTTGAAATGTTCAACTGTTTTGGTGCAGACGATAAAATGAAAATAAACAAAATGAAATAAAGAATAGAAATCACTTACTTGCCAGATCTTTGTAACAAAAATAATAAAATCAAAACAATTCCAAAAAGAAAACATTTTGAAATGTGTGTTCGTCTATTTCCGTACAGACGATAAGCTGACAATGAATAAATAAAAAAATAAATATATATACCACTTACTTGCCAGATCTTTTGTAAGATATTTATCCTGTGTGCGCTTTATTAATTCCTCTCAACTTTTGCTCGTTGACAAGTTTTGAATGAAATCGCTACAATGTACCGGACTTTCATGAAAATAAAAAGTGGCTGAACTTAATATAATTAGTCCTTGAATTTATTTATTTCTCCCCAATATAGAACAGATTCATTATTTAGAATGACTAAGTTATATAAGTATATTTATCTCACTTCCAATTTCATAGTTCTGTCATCTACATCGCTTTTTGAATAAGAAAACATAGCAGAGAATCATCGTCGAATATATTACAGGCAACCTTTTTTTTCTTTTGGATGCGACCACTAAGTGAAAGGGACTCGCACGTTCAAGACGAGTAAGTATGTTATTAATCTGTCCGGAGTTGATCCCATGATGAACTTTTTTGTTTCTATTCCGATTGAATTACATAAGTTTTCTTTGTGTTGATTGATTACGGAGCTGATAGCTATAACCTTCGCTGACTTGTAATGATAATGTATTGAATGCGTTGATATCTCGAATGGATATTATTTGCGGGAATCATGTAACAATTTTAAAACGTAAACTGTCTTCTTGAATTTGCTTAACAAGCAGGCAAATTTCATTTTTTTTTCTTGCGTAAATCTTGGTTTTGATAATATTTTTACACATGTACAAATAGTTTTAAGTTTTGTGTAGTGTGGAACAAATCTTTTAAATATTAACCCCAACAAATTTTAAAAATTTGAGCTTACTTATTCTGTACCAGATTAGATGTTATTTTAAATCGCAATAAAAGTAGGAAATTTCTTAAAAATTTTTTTTTAAATATTTGGTTATATAATATTCAAGAGCATGCTATAAAAAATTTGTTCGTGCTAATTAGGAAACTTGTAGGAATATTCGAATATGGACCATGGAAAAGTACACTTGAAAAACGTAGTTCCATTTTTATTCTCATATTTTCTGAGAATAAAACGAATTATCAAAAACACTTCAATATTTAACTTTTTTGTTCATTAATAATATTATCCCATTTGATTTGAATTATTTTTTTATATAATAAGGGAGATTTGGAGCCATTACGCACACATTTCTGAAAAAGATTTTCAATTGTAATATTTATGTAAGAAAAATAAAAACAATTTGATCGTTACCGCTTTCGATTGCCTCAGCTTTATAACTCCATATCCCACATAACCAGACGCTCTTTTCTTTAGTAGAATTTTTTTTTGTCCCACATCTGTTCGTAGCCAGTTTAGCGAAATGCGAGTTTTTGTTAACGTTGCTCTTGTAGGTGAACCGACATCGTAATTTTGAACCATAATGAAATGACGCGGACGACACCGGAACCTCTCTGAACCTCCACACCAAGCCAACGAAAGAATTTCTGATGAAATATTCAGTATGGACTTTGAATTCCTTTCCATGGCTCTGTGCTAAAAATTTCGTCACTAAAATGTGCGGTTACTGAGTAATCGTGACTGCTTCTTTCGAGTCCTGATGCCCCTAAAGACCCGCCGTGCAGAGTGAGTGAATATTAACGTTCAGCAACACGAGGGCTTTTGGCCACGGACCGCGTAATTCTGAACCATGGTCAAGTGACGCGGACGACACCTGAGCTGGCGATCCCCTCTCCTAACTACTACACCACGCCAACGGGAGGACGTTTGAGCTCTCGACAGACTTAACGTGCATCGTTCCCCTACACGGCGGGTCTTCAGTGGTACTGGGCTCGAATTCATGACACGCTAGCCATGATCCTACACCCCTGACCACTTGGCTACCACGGCCACCCCGCCGTGCAGAAGAGCTGGTGCACGATAAACCTGTTGAGGCTTCAAGTCGTCCCATTCGTTTTTTGAGGAAGTTTAAAGTGTGGGTGGTATCTCAGATGTTGCCCTCGTCACTTGACTGGAGTTCAAAATTAAGACCTCATCCTCATAGACTCAAAATATCTAATAAACCCTTAAAAATGATCCGCTACTAATTTTCAATAACATTGTACTGAAACCATGCAATATAAATGGACTTCCTAACTGAATCTGGTTCGAGATTACACAACTCCACCAAACTGACGTCTTACTCGCCAAACTTTCACATTACGTCCCGCAAAAACTTTAAAATCCTATTTCGAATTCAAATGTGTGGCCGTTGTAGGTAATGGGGTTTTTTTTTTGTTGTTGTTCTCGGGTTCGAGTCCTAGTGCCACTAAAGACTCGTCGTGTGGAGAACGCTGTTTCATGTTAAATCTGTCCAGCTCAAAGTCCTGTTGGCGTGGTGTGGTAGTTTCGAGAGTGTGGTCCTAGATCGGGTGTCGTCCTCGTCATCTGATCGAAAGTCAAAATTATGAAGTCCTTCGCCAATAGCCCATTTGTTGCGTTATAGTACGACATTAATAAGTCACTTTCATTCGAACTCACAGATCATATTCCACTAGATCAGGAATAAATTTGTATACATTGGTTTCGCCATTTGTAAAACGTTGCTCAACGGAACTAAAATTCCATTCATGATTTCAACGTTTCTCTGAATTTAAGCATGTTTTGTTATTTTATTTTATGTCAGCATGTTTATTATAAATAAAAGTTATTAATACGAACACAACATGTAATTCTCAGGACCATAAAACCATTCGAATACCAATGTGAAGTAAAAATTTTAATCCCATTCAAGTTTGTTGGCGAAAGCTCTTAGAACTGGTGTCGTAAATTATTCTTTCAATTCCGTGAAAAGAAGCAACTGTTCTCACTTTGATAAAAAAAAATATTCATTATAACTCAATTTTATGTTGTAAAAACTCAATCTTTTCAAAAAATTTAAATTTCTGTTATATTATAAAATAAATTGTTAAAACTTTACATTATGTAAGTACATTTCAAATTTGTATGTAATCCCTATTTTTTTTTATAAAAAAAACAAAAATACAAAACATCTTATATTTGTAACAAACATAATTCTATAAGCAAGAAAGTAAGCAATATTAATACAAAATATGTCACACACACAAATTTATGTGATTGTCAGAAAAAACAAGAAGTTACCAGAGCCATAGAATGCCATTATATAAGAGAGATACTTATCTGATAATGAAAATGATAAATTGGACAGTTATTCAACAAAACATTCTAAAGTTTACTTATAATAATAATTTTATTCGAAATTTTTCTTGTTTTAGATTTGTAACTGAAAGTATTAAAAATTATTCAAAATTTTCTATAATTTCCAACTGAAGGTTATTCGAGAACTCTTTCGGAAGTATTTTCGTAAAATTATTTCAAAAATTTTTGATTTTCACCGTATTTGTTTTTCTAAGAATTTTCCTTTTTCATCATTGGGTTAAGCGTAAATTTCATTTTAATAATAACTCACGCTAAGAGCTATAAATTGAATGTTTTGCTTTTCCATTTAAGCAATGGAATGATATTTCGTAAGTTTTTCAGATAAAATGAAATTACCATTTTCTTTTTGTTCCATTCAAAAAATCAATAGTAAAATTTACGAAAGTGCATTAATAAAAGAATTTTTTAAAGGAAGTTATACATAAATTCATTTTTTTTTTGTGGTATAATTGAAGTTGTCTGATCTACTTAGAAATAGCACAATTTGAAAACAATAGAATTAAGGTATCCGAACACGTTCGGAGTACGTTTTAATAAAATAGCATACTAAAACATTATGAATGCTCTTTTAGGACTCAATACCAATAAATATCACTATTTAACTATCAAAGTTTAAAATAAATAACCTGAAATTTTCAAAAATCCCAAATATAAGTGAAATTTTAGCAATATTTTTGAGAAACTTCAAAGCAGTTAGAGAAAAAAGTAATAAACATATATTAGTAAAAGTATTACGAAAACAAACTAGATGCATTTTTCTAGAAAATGTACTAATATTTTAATTTTTTACTCAAATTCGAAAATTTTAGAGCTGATTGAGTAAGCATTATAAGAAATATTACATTTTTTACGAGACCATTATTTAAATAACAATCCATAACTCAAAAAGTATTTATACAATAAGAAATATTTTAGTACATTCTCTAGAAAATAACGTAAATGTCAGGTTTAAATAGTTTTATAGAAATACAATCGTAATATTTTGAGTTATCAGACTCGCCATGATAGATTTTGAGCCATTTAAATGCCCACTTCTAGTAGATCAAAAACCCACTTCTAGTAGATCAAAAACCCACTTCCAGTTTTTCTAAATTTATAAAATTGATTGTAACTTGGCCTCTAGATAGTGTAGAAACAAAATAAAGTATATTTCGTAAAGTCAAAAGATAGCTCTATTCAATAAAATAAAAATCAAAAATATCTGTCTTGACTGAATTTGGTCATTTTCAACGTGTTCGGATACCTTAATGGGTTATAATTTGTATATTTCAAAGTAGGTTTCCTCTGAAAAGTGAGTGAATATTAACGTCGTCCTGTTAAGATATGCACGAGGGCTTTTGGCGACGGACTGCGTAATTTTGAAAAATGGTCAAGTGACGTGGACGACACCTGAGCTGGCACCCCTCTCTCCTAACTACCACAACACACCAACGGGAAGACGTTTGAGCTCTCTACAGATTTAACGTGCATTTTGCTCCCCTACACGGCGGGTCTTTAGTGGTACTGGGCTCGAACTCACGATATACCAGCCACGATCCGATACCCTGACCACTGGGCTACCGCGGCCACTCCGTAATTCTCAGAAAAACCAAGAAATTACCATAACCATAATGTTATATAAGAGATACAGAATGACCATATTAAAAAACTGCACGTGTTCAAGGGGTGCGGGAGAGAAACCCACTGGGAATATTCCAGCGAAATTTGATATCTACACGTTTCAGAACATGCGCAAATCAAATATGCAAAGAAAAAATCGCCATTTTCACCCAATACTGTACCGTATTTCAAAGTTCACCGGTGGCATATAAAACTTCTAAAACCGATAGACAAAGCATAATGACATTCTTAGAGGCATGTAAATTATTTTTAACATCACTTACATTTTGTCAAAATTCCATACAATTCGCTTCGGTAATTAATTTCTTACAGTATCATGTAATCAAAAATTAACGTATAAATTAAGATCACAAATTAAACTTTTCCATAAAGACGCTTTGGAAAACAATTAAACCGTTATTTATTCAATGCAATTATCACATGATGTGCTCAATATGCAAACCAACAGATGCTTGAAGCATTTTAATTTTATACGGATAACGCCGAAGAATGTGGCGCAACACTTTACGCACAGTTGCCCAGGGAAGAGATAATGTCCGAGCCACACTTCTTGCATTTACTTGTTGCAGCATACTGGCTCCTAAACTGCTGCTCCTAGTAGCAATAGCATCATCAATTTGTTGTACTCTTTCCGGGTTTACGGGACGCGCGCCGCCCTCTTGTGCTTGGAATAATACCCAGTTCCCCCCTGTTTCTTCAAATTTAGAAATCTCATTTTTCAATCCATTGACAAATTCATAGGAGCTCTTAATCGTTTCATACGCTGGTAGTCATTCAGAGTAGCTGAGTAATTGCTACCATTCTGATAGAATATCTTCACTAACAATGCACGTTCCTTCTTATTCACGGTCATGATTGACCATTACTCAAATTGGTCTTATTGATGTGTAACACCTTTACTCTCTGTTGCTGGATATTTGTTGGAGTGATTTCGTGAAAATGGACGGAAATGCGTAACAGGAAGTTGGGGAAGCGCGTGCTGTTTGATTTGACCAATCAGCGCGCTTGGTGGCGTCTCTTCGTTACCCTCGTCTCGGGGTCCAACTCTAGTAGCAATTAAGCCGTCAGCCTTCTGCATATACCAGCAAGTCTTATTAGACTTCATCCAGAATAAACTTGCGATTCTTACGCTCAGATGTCAAAGTCTCAGGGGGTCTGTTTTCACAAAACTTTCTTATAGCTGATCTTTACCCTATGAAAGAAATCTATCTATCAAATATAAAGACTGTGCGTCCAATAGTTTAAAAATGGAAATAATTATCTATAACGCCCCTTAAGTCCCGCAACGCCACTTGGGGGCAATATTCACGAAACCTATTTTGTAGCGTATCTCTACCCTATGAGAGGAATCTGCTTGCTAAGTTTCAAGTCTGTACGTCTAACAGTTAAAAAATCGGAATTTATAACGCCCCTTAATTCCCCCACTCCCGCAACACCCCTTGGGGGTCAATTTTTTCAAAACCCATTTTGTAGCGGATATTTACTCCATGAAAGAAACTTACCTATACCAATTTTCAAGCAGGTAGGTGAAGTAGTTTAAAAACGGATATATTTATCTATTACGCCCCTTAATCCCCTGCAACGCCACTTAGAAGTAGTCTGTTTTCACAAAACCCGTTTTGTAACTGATCATTATTCTACGAAAGGAATCTATTTATCAAATTTAAAGACTGTGCGTCAAATAGTTTAAAAATGGAAATAATTATCTATAACGCTCCCTAAGCCCCTGCAACGCCACTTGGGGGTCGATTTTCACCAAACGCATGTTGTAGTGGATATCTACTCTGTGAAAAGAATCTGCTTACCGAATTTCAAGATTGTACGTCGAGTATTTTAAAAATGGAAACAATTATTTATAACGCCCCTTAACCCCCCGTAACGTCCCTTACGTTTCGAATTTCGGAAAATCCGTTCTTAGCTGATGTCTACTCTATGAAAGGAGCATGTCTACCAAATTTCAAGTCTGTAGGTTGAATAGTTCCAGAGATATCGTGATTAGTCAGTCAGTCAGTCGCTTTTTTCCTTTATGTATATATATATATGTGTGTGTGTGTGTGTGTGTGTGGGACGGCGTCTAGGGGAAGGTTCGATTTTAATATTAAAATAAGCACGCAGAGTTAAAATAACCTAATTTATTAATAACACAACTAAAACATTTACTATTTACAAGGGGTTTTAAATTATTCGAGATAACACCATACTAATTCCGAAAACACGTACTCTTTCTCAAAACAACGGAGAGACCGATTTCCTCTGACCTGCCTTCGTTCAAGCTTTGGTGCAACTCTCAGTTTTTTCTTTCTGCCCCCTTTATAAATACATGACCTCATCGTATCGCGCAGCTAAAACTCACGTGGTTTCGATTAGTGGTGCCATCTCTTACAATAAAAATCAAAAGAAGTAAAAGAAAACTTGCACTCCTTTCCTACATATATATATATATATATATATATATATATATATCTTGTTCTCAAATTTTCAATCGTTAATAAAATACTTTTTATTCATCCACTAAAGTTCAAATATATTTTTTTAAACTTGTAGAGGATGACACTTGATGTTGACACAGTTTTTTCAACTATTAATTCATTTATTTTATTTTCTGACGCATTTTTAAAATTTTGACGAAGTTACAACTACCTGCAACTGATGGCTGTAGTAGGTTTTTCTAACGAATTTTTTCTTGTCTTCAAATAGTTATTTTTTTTTATTCACCATTTAAGTTCAATTATACTTTTTTTTAAATTTGTAGTGGATGACACTTGATCTTAATACACTTTTTTCAAATAGTAATTCATTGATTAAATTTAAGTTACTAAAATAAAATTTTCCTTTGTTGGCCTAAGTAAGAATTGGCTTTAAAAAAAAAATTTGGGGGGGGGGGGTGTTTTCCTCAAGCTCCATTGAGTGAAATGCCGCGGAAATGTCAACATTTTATGTAGTGAAAAATACACTTAATATTAAAAGCGTTTTAATATTCAGTTTTATTATTTGTTTTATATTTCAGAAATTTTGAATGTTCATATGATTTTTGAGACAAAAAATTTGAATTGCTTGTTAGTTATAACTGTATATAAACATAAATGAACAAGCTTGCGAAAAAAACAATGTATAGTAAGAAAAAGAAAAACCCCTTATACCTCCATTAAGCAGAAAAAAAATGTGCCTTTGTGGGAAATAGTCCCTTGTTGACTTGAAGTGCTCCCATCTTCTTGGAGGATTTGGCTTGCAGATTTCAATTTCTGGTCAGAGGTTCAGTAGAAAAGGAAAATTTCATAAATGTTGAATGATATTTCAGTCATACAGCTTCCGCCTGATCAAGAATAGTTCGAAAATAAGAAAAGTTTATCAATATCACACAAATTTTCTTACAAATGATGGAAAAACTTCAGGAATGAAAATCACTGATGAGAAAATAATAAATGTTAAATTGTAATGCTAGACGGTTCCTGCTTCCACCTGAAACCCCTTGTCTACCCGGCAGGTGTGTGGGAGAAACTGAATGATCCACAGACATGATTTCAATCTAATTCATTTATTGTTACCAAAATATCAATCAGACACAATAACAATCTAATTAAGATAAACGGTCAAATAGTAGAGCGCGGAGGTGAGATTCAATAACATGGGGATAATACTACGGACCCTCAACTGATTCTACGGTAGCTTAAACATGCTCAATATAAACTACGTCACTCACTAAGAAGCTAACTTCTAATTAAACAAGGCTCAGGATACCTGTACTTTTATGAAGCAGATCCTACACTTGCCTTTTCACGGACAAACTCCAAAATCTCTTTATAATTCCCCGATCCTTCAATCTTCAACTAGCAAACTAACTCGCCACCTCACTTGCCAAATCTTTGCCAGCTCTTCAAACTCGCGAAAACAGAATTTATATAATATACTTCATTTGCATAATCACGTTTTCTTACTCGGCGAAAGTTGGTTGAATTAAAACATTTTTCTAAAAGTGTCATGGAACTGCGTATAGATCCGTCACAAAATTAGTATGGAATTGTCCTCTAATATATTTAATTAGATGTTAAATTTGTATAGAATTGTTCTCTAATATATTTAATTAAAACTAAAACTAAACTCAGCGGAGCAAAAGCCCATGAAGGCCAAAGCCTACTGTGCCTATTTCAGGATACGGAACCTTAGGCTCTTAGGTGCATGAGCAGATATTCCGGTCAGGTGGTCAGTCTGACAAGAAACCCCCAGTGTTTAGTTCCCAAGCAAGTCTGGTTCTCATTTATCGACCCACTGAAGGGATGAAAGGTTGAATGAACCTTGCCCAGCCCGTGATTTGAACCCCGGTACTATGACGTGGAAGCGCGATACACTACCACTGAGTCACTGGGCTTCAATATATTTAATAAGAACTGTTTTATTTCTACTGCGTATAAGGTAAAATTCTGTCGTTTCTGAATACGTGCACTTTAATGCGTTCTCGGTCTTTAACCAGAATTCGGATGCGACTGAAATCGATTTAAACATTTAGATTTGTACACATTTTTTCGCATTTTAGTCTCAGTTTTCTTCAACTTGTAAAACTGTCGACATCGTTTCGTCAAAATTCACTTAACATCGTATGCTGTTTGAGTTCCAAAAAGTGAAAAACGCGATGGAGGTAAAAAGAAACTCGTGTGACGTGTTTGGAGATGAAGCAGTAACAGCTCGAACATGCTAAGGATGGCTTGTGAAATTTCACTCGCGTGATTTTTCTTTGAAAGATGAAAGCAGATCAGAAAGGCCATCAGATGTCAATGACGAAATATGATCAGGACAAATCCTATTTTAACTTCCACAGAAGTGTGCTTCAAACTTGGAATTCCTCAGACTACTGCTTTGGATTACATTAAAAGGCTTAGTTTTTTTTGTCCAAACTCTCTTTTTGGGTGCACACGAATAAGGCGAAAAAAGAATTTGTTGGACAGAACTTGGATAAGTTCTTCAAATCTTGCTCGTCACAAAAGGGAACCATTTTTGCACTACTTGGTGAATAGAGTTGAAAAGTGGATAGTGTATCAAGACATGGTTAGAGAAATGCATATGTTTAAAAAGAAGAGACGCCAATATCCACACCCAAAGCTGGCGTGCATCAAAAGAAGGTTATGATGAGATAGCAAAGGCATAGTGCATTATGAATTTGTAATGGTAGACTATTTCCTTTAATCCCCCTTGTCTACTCTCGGACCCGGCTAGAAGTGTGGGAGCAACTAATTGATCAGACGACATGATTCACTAAAATCGTTTATTTGTCACAATAATCAACACAGAAAGAATAATAATCCAAATAAGATAGTTTTGATCAATATTTAGAGCGCGAAGGTGAGACCAGTTAGCATGGGGATAATATTTATAAACATTCAACTAATTTCTACGATAACTTATACTAGCTGTTTCTAATTCAGACACGCTCTAACAATTTAGTGTCTCTAACTTCTACTTAAATAAGAAGCACCGTGCCTGAATTCTTGTACTTCCAAAATCCTATAGCTGAAGCCTTGTACAGTAACGGTCGACTTGATCACCACGCATCCGAGCGATCCTCACTTTGGTAATCTTCAATTCTCAATTTAACAACCTTAGATTTTCCCTTCATGAACTCTCACTTCACTTTCTCCCAAAACTCGCGAATACAGAACCTTAATTTGTATAAGGGCGTTTTCTTACCTTCGGTGAAAGTGGGTTGAGTGAATTATTTCCCTAAATGAATCCCCAAGGTGTTAGTAGAGCCGCGTATAGATCCGTTACAAGTTGCTGAAAGAAAATTAAGTGGTCGTTATTGTTCGCAACTTGATGTTTTGAACAAAGAAATTTCAACATAAACGTCCATCTTTGGCCAATGGAAAGAGTGGGATTCATCAGCACGACAACGATTGACTACACGTGGCAAGAAACTCCGCATAAAAAGTGCAGAGTTGTATTAGGAAACTTTACCTTAGCCAGCATATGCTCCTGATATTGCACCATCTGACTAATATCTGTTCAGGTCGCTGCAAAACTTTATTGATGGAATTATTAAATAATTTATGATTGTGTCCAATGGGCAGTGTCCTCAAAACAGAGGAATTATTTTCCAGGAGTTAGATAAGCTGCTAGAACGCTAGCAAACAGTTGTAACTAACAAAGGATATTATATTTTTAGATTAAATTTTAAATAAAATGTGAATAAAAACAAAATTGTTTTTTCTTTAGAAAAAAGCGACAGTACTTTCCCTTACACCCAATATATAAAGGAGAAAAGTTACTCACTCATCACGACATCTCCAGCAGTTAAACCGACCGACTTGAAATTTGCAACTCATATTCCTTTCATGGATTAAAGATGCGCTAAAAACGGGTTTTGCGAAAATCGATCCCAGAGGAGTTAAGGGGCGCTATACACAAATATTCCTGTTTCTGAACTATCGTGCCCCCAGATTCGGTGAGTAGGCTTCTTTTGGTATAAGGAGATTCTCCAAAATCGAGTATTTTAAAAATCGACAAGGGAGCGTTATTAAAAAAAAATTCTGGTTTCAATCTGTTAGACCTGCATACTTGAAATTTTGGAAGCGTGTTTCTTTTGGAATAGATCCGCTAAGAATTGATTTTATGGAAATTGACTTCTACGGGGTTTGCGATGAATTATTGGGATAAAATAAATCCATTTTTGAACTACAGTAAGGAAATTTGGTGTACGTGTTTCTTTTGTTGAGTTCATATCCGCTGAGAGTGGGTTTTACGGAGTGAGTGAGTGAATATTAACATCGCACAATTCAGCTACTCGATTGCTTTTGGTAATGGACCTCGTAAATTTCAACCATAGCAACACCTGAACTGGCACGCCCCTTTCCTAAATTCCACACCACACCGACTTGAGGACGTTTGAACCTCGACGTATTTCATCTGCATTGGCCCCCTCAGTAGTACAAGACTCGAATTGGTGACACGTCGGCCACGACTCCGTGACCTTGACCGCTTGGCTAGAGCGGCCACATGGGTTTTACAGAAATAAACTCAAAGGGGTTAAGGAGGGTACATGGGAAAAAATCCCGTTTTTGAACTTTTAGGCTTAAACTTGATATTAGACAAGCATGTTTATTTTGTTGATTAGAGATCCACTAAAAGTACTAAGTTGAAATCCATTCGGGGGGGGGGGGTTACGGGAGCGTAAAAGGTGATTCACTTCAATTTTAGAAGTTCAAATCCTCTTCGTTTTAAATCATGAGGTGAGGGTTAAAAGAATGTTTTTCAATACAATCGAATGCTTAATGCTAGGACTTAAGATATCAATGTTCACAAACAGTATACAGTCATACAACATGAAATATACAACAAAGCGGGCGGTTGATGACTAGTTTTTAAGCTAGTTTTTCGGAATGCAGAGCTTTTTATTTTCTCTGCTGTCGCATTAATGCCCACTCTCTCCGCCGTTATTGTAATGGGTGCTTACGTATTAGCCCGCGACCACCTTCGCCAACTCAAGACTCCTCGCCAATTGGGCCGTGATATTCACTAGTCAATCTAAACACGATACTATTTATAAATTAGGAAATCTTATACGCAAAAATAAATACGCAGTAATTTATTTTTCGCAGCACTACTTAAAAACTTTCAATTAAAATATTTAGAATTTTTTTATAGAGTGTGTTGCCTTTTTGTCAATCACGATAGATCACAAATTGATTACTTTTTTAGCAATCGCTGTCCCCGTTTGAGCATTTGTAAAAAAAGCACATTTCGTGTAAAACGTGTTTTATAGTATGACATCTTGCTTAAAGTTATTTCATCTGCTTTTACAAAAACACTTGTAGTTTTTGTTCTAGAGAACGGAAAATGATAAACTTGGTATTTTTATAAAGCTAATAAGATGGCCCATAAAATAAAATCATAAAAAAATTGTCAATTTTTGGCAAAATTCACAATTTTAGGGTTGTCGGATACCTTAAGCTACAGGGATGTTGAAGACTTTCTGCAGCGCTTAGTGGCATTGGATGAAACCTGGTGTCTCCACTCCCAACCTAAAGAGAAGTCCTTCAGCATGCAATGAAAACACCCCGACTCAGCTAGGCCCGAAAAATTCGCTCAGCAGTCAGCCGGAAAGGTGATGTTGACGGCATTTTTTGACATGCAGGGACCCCTATTACTGGAGTTTAAGGAGCCAGACGTCTCCATCAAGGCTCGACGGTACACCCAAACACTTGATACGTCGCATAAGGCTATCAAAAACAAATGTCCAGGTATACTGTCGTGAGGTGTCATCATTCTGCGCGACAATGCAAGGTCACATGTCGCCAAGGTGTGTGTCGAGGCACTGACCTGTAAAAAGTTTGAAATCCCGGAACACCCAGTTCACAGTTCAGATTTGTCGCCTTGAGACTATCACATCTTTGAATCGCTGAAGAAAAGCCAAATGGATCAACGATGTCACTCCGACGATGACGTAAAGGCTACATAGATCTGAACTTGTACTATGATCAACCAACATCGTTCTTCCCGGATGGAATTCGTAACCTTCCTAAGCTATGGGCCGCCTGCCTAAGCGCTATGGAGGATTTTTTTAACTAACTTTTGTAGGTCGTACGACTCTTTTGTAACAGGAGTTGTGATTGGATGCAAATGCACGCAAGCAATTAGATTAAGATTAAGATTAAGATTATGCGCGCGAGCAATTAGATTAGGATTATAACGGTCTTGTGCGAAAGAATTAGGAAATAATTTAACGGGGTGCAGTTAAAGAGAGTTAGAAGAAGTCATTACATATAGATATAAAGGGAGAGTGTGAACTAATTGTAGGAATTGAATAAATAAAAATTAATTTTTAGAAAAAAAATTATAATAATTACTTTTTTAAATAATATATATTGTTTATGAATGTAAAATTTGTTTTGTGTGGTTTCTAAAGAATATTGATAGACGAATCTCTATTTAACGAATATTTCAGATAACGAACTTTTCCCCCCGTGAATTTAGCGACTTGGTTAAATACTGAACTCAATCGAATTATTTTACATGAACAAATACGTAGTCGTCAAAGATCCAATACGATTTCTACACAAATAGGGAAGTTTAAACTGTACGGTTATGGCTAAGTACATGTAAATTTGGTGGGGAATGCAAACGCGAGTTTTTCACTCGGAATAAATAGAATGCTGACGATGCTTGGTCATCGTTGCGGGCGACGAAGTTGCAACATTCCTGTTCGAGTGCCATTTGGAAAGAGGCCGCTCAATGAATTGGGTGAGATCCAAATTTTTGAATTGTTTCTTTTTTGATATTTATGATTCGTATTCCTTTTATTAATTGATTGGATTATCTCAAATAGAGTGCTACAAAAAATTATGATCTTTCTTTTTTTTAACACATTTTTGCTACATTCACCTGTATGTAACGAAATCTTTAAATTCGATTTTCACCCACTTTAAAAGGTCAGATTAATTCAAAATTCTGCACACTTGTCAAGGACCGATGAGAATACAATAATTTGATAATCTTGTTACAGTATCCTGATCAGGACCATCTGGATTAACGATTCCCCATTTCCAGATTTGGCAACTAAAAAATTAAGTTACAACCCTTAAGCGAAAACGCTCATGATTATTACAAATACAACAAACAAACAAAAAGTGTCCTTTAAATGGGAAAAAGATGAGGATGAGTCCATAGATTTTTACTATAATAATTATCCTGTTTTCTGAAAATGGAAATGAAAAAAAAAAAGACTCTAGCTTGTGGGGGAAAAAATAATTTATGTTCTAATTGCTTAAGTGAAACCCAGACATATAAAGTCTGTTTTTCTAAATTCTCTAGCCCGTTCTGAGGATTGAAACATCATTTACACATTGCTTCATTTTACCAAAACAGCTGAGAATTGATTCAGAGGTCTAACCGGATTAAATACTTTCTCACAAACTCTTCGATTCAAAAAGTGTACTTTTTTGTCTAATGTTGATGCAAGTTTCAGAGAGAATATTGAGCTTCTTTTAGTAAAAAATATAATTGACTTTTTACACCTTCTTTCGCATGAGATATTTCAAACTTAGATCTTCCAGATTTTCTTCAGTTGGGTGATCCCACATTTTGCAAACCAGGTCGTATCGACGCAGTGATAGGGTGTTAATGAGTATTCCAGATTCTAAAAATTGCGCATTTAAGATTAATTCTTCAATGAATAAATGATAGTTTAAAAAACTAAAAGAATCACTCTTTTATTGTAGATTGAACTAAAAAATGAAAAATAATTCTTAAGGCCTCTAAGGATTCTTAAATTGCAAATTTTTCAATTTTTTGGGGAAAAAAATATATGTTAAAGCTTTAACATTTCTGAGCATTTTGATACCAAAATTTTGTTGATACTGTAAAAACTTCCGAAGTTATTGAAAATTAAATAGTGAAACTTAAGCAAAAAACCTATCCCTTTTTTATCTCTCTCTCTCTCTCTTTCTCTCTCTTTCACTTCCTTTTTCTCAAAACAACAAATTTAAGCTTGCGTGCAGGATTTCTCGGAAACTATTTATGATATGAATTTGAAATTTCATACACGAGTTCAAAATAAGGCTCTTTATAACTTATACAACAATTTTCAAGAAAAATGTAAAAAAAAATTTTATTTGAATTATAATTAATTATTTTCTTAAAATTTTAAAATTTTCGTTATAATTTTATTTATAAAATATTTTTTTTCTCTAAATTTCTTACAAGTTTGTATAGCTTCGAAAGTGAACATTTTTATACCAAGTAAAATTCATTTTGTAAATTTTGATCAATTTTGTACTTAAAAATCCTTCGCGGTGCAAAACACTGATTTTCATATTTTTGAAAAATTGTCCAATTTATATTTCTTTATAACTTTTTAGCGCGTTTTTCACGTAGTGTAAAAAAAAGCGCTATTAGGACGTAAATTTCGTCTTCGTTCCATATTTTGTCGTACCTTTTTCTCAGCCAATAAGCAACCGATTGACCTCGGGTTTTTCGGCATTTGGTCGCATTTGTGACCTAGATAAGCCGAATCATATTTAAATTTAATAATTTTTAAATTTAAAAAAAATTTTAATTCTCATTTCTTATTTGTTTTTTTAAGTATATTACTACTTTCTGTTAGTAAAAAGTTAATAGTTGCATTATTGTAAAATACAACATGTGAAAAACACGCTAAAATTACTTGGCCATGCCAATGATTGATATCTTGTTTTAATTTTTTCTCAAATACTCTGAAAATTTGAGAAATAAAGTAAATATGTATGATTATCATGTGGTAAAAATTTCAAATGATTGTTTTGTTTTATTTCTAAGTAACAATGGTTTGAAGAAGGGTGTTTCTTTCGAGGGCACGGAAAAATGTTAAGGGTTCTGAGACACCTTAATATAAGAATAAACTGATGAACGAGAAAATTAATGTCATTGTGGGGAAAGCGTGGGGTCGTTGTTCTACATTTTTGCTCTCACTCTGCATTTCGAAATAGAACTAGTGACAGATTATAACAACTGTGATATCGAGCACACCACAATTTTACCCCAATGACATTAATTTTCTAGTTCATCAGAGTTTATTCTTATATTAAGAATTATTATGTTTCTTTATGGAACTTTTTACCCCCGATTGCCTACGCTGAAGCCGACTGACTGGGTCGTGTGACTGGGGCAGTGGCACGTCGAATCTCTAAGTCTTCACGTTGGCGAGGTGTGGAAGAAATGAGAGTGGTTTGCCAGCTCAGGTGTCGTCCTTGTCACTTAGCCGATGTTCCAAAGGATTAGATCCGTCCTAGCGTTCAGATGAAAAGATTGATACCCGAGTTGGCACTCCCCTCTCCAGATCCTCACCACGCTAAGGTGAGCACTATGATTCCCGTTATACAGTGGGGCCATACTATCACCACTCGGAAAAAACAACGACGGCCCCGAATTACGACTCTAACCACTTATAAAATTTCGGCAAAAAAACAATCCATGGATTGCTAACATATCTTAGGCATTGGTTAGTTAAATAATTGTTAGTTAAGTTTGTGATGGATCTATACGCGGCTCTACTAACCCCTTGGAGATTCTTCTGGGGAAACAATAGCATCAACCAACATTCACCGATTTTGGAAAGCGTGATTATGCAAAAATTAAGTATATTATATTCACTCAAGAGCCAAAACATTATGACCACCTGTCAATAACGAGTTGGCCCACCTTTGGCGCGCAACACAGCTCAACCCTCAACCCACCTTGGCATGGATGCCACAAGTCTTTGGTAGATGGCCGGAGACAGATTGTACCAGATGTTTAAGCAACGGTCACGCAAATCCGAGATATTGCGAATTGCTTGTCTTTGAACTCTGAGCTGCCGTCCCATGACATCGCAAATGTGTTCTATTGCATTGAGATCCGGTGAGTTAGGCGACCAGGATATTAACTGGAATTCAGCATTATGTTCCTGGAACCACTCCAACACAACCTCTTCCTTGTGACACGGGGCGCTGTCTTGTTGGAACATTCCATTTCCAGCTAAAAAAACAGAGGCCATGTAAGGGTGCACCTGGTACGCAATGATGTTCATATACCCTGTAGCATTAATGAGCCATTCTACCACAACCATGGGTCCCAGAGACGCCCAAGAGAACGTTCCCCAAAGCATAATACCGCCACCACTGGCCTGTGTATGACCTACTGTACATTGAGGGAGCAACTGTTCGCCTGGAAGACGGCGTATTCTAACACGGCCATCGGCGTGATGAATGACCAAACCGTGATTCATCTGACCAGGCAACTCTCTCCCACTGATCCATGGACCAGTCGCGATGTTCCCGAGCCCAGCACAGGGGCAGTTGGTGATGACGCGTGGTCAGAAAAGGCACACGAGTGAGATGTTTGCTGCGTAACCCCATATACAACAGTGTGCTCCGATACTATTCTACTTGGCCCTGCATTGTATTGGGCTGTCAGCTGAGCCACTCTCTGACTCCGGTTTTGCTTCACCATGCGAGACAGTCTCCGACGACCTTTTTCATTGATAGCGTGTGGACGTCCAATACCATGTCGTCTACTGCTGGTTTCGCCGTCATTCTTCCACTTTGCATAAGTGCTAACAACTGTAGGTCGCGAACAATCCACGAGTCATGCAGTTTTGGAAATACTTTTTCCGTGCCTTCGAGAGCCATTACATTCTATCAAAGTTGCTTAGATCCGCAGCCTTTCACATCACACACAAAAGTAAGTGAATGAATTCAGACTCTGCAGCAACAGTTAAATACCACTTCCACCTGATCACGTGCCTTCCACGTCCTCCAGGCGAGTTCATTGCAAAATGTAGGAATGGTCATAATGTTTTGGCTCTTGAGTGTAGTTTCTGTATTGGCGAGTTTGAGGAGTTACTTGGCGAGTTATTTGGAGAGTGAATGATCGTGGCATGATTAAGAGCATTTGGAGTTTATCAGTGGAAGATAACTGAGAGAGGATCAATCGACGATGATTAATTCCGGTAAGGATCGCCTTCAAGGACTCAACTCATAAAAGTACAGGTATCGTGATCCTTAATTAAATAGAAGTGAGTTTATTTGTGTGCGACGTAGTTTATATTGAGCGTGTTTAAGCTATCATGGAATCAGTTGAGAGTCCGTAGTATTATCCCCGTGTTATTGAATCTCACCTCCGCGCTCTACTATCTGATCAGATATCTTACTTAAATTAATATTGTGTCTGCTTGATATTTTGGGTACAATAAATTAATTAGTGTGAACCATGTCTGCTGATTATTCAGCTTCTCCCACACACCTAGCTGAGAGGGAAGCACGGACCGACAGGCATTACAACTTCTCTATTAAAAGCAACACAGTGAGCATTAGGGATAGAACTGGGTCAAGTGATTTTCAGTGGACCTATGACTGAAATAGCAAGCTCGCATGAATGAATGAATATTCACGGTGCACTATTCAGCTACTCGAGGGCTTTTGCGACGACCTTTTAATTTTTAACCATGGTCTAGTGACACCTGAACTGGTATCTTCTCTCCCAACTTCCACACCAACAGGGGGACGTTTGAACTCTCGACAGATTTAACGTGCATCAGCCCCTTCTGCACGGTGGATCTTCATTGGTACAGGGCTCGAACTGATGACACACCAGCCACGAGTCCGGTACATTGACCATAAGGCTACCTCGGTCATAAAACAGGCTGTCTGCAAATTATCGTTAAATTATCCAAGTTTTCTTTCACATACAGTCAGACCCCGATTTAACGAATTCACCGGAACCAAACATTTTGTTCGTTAAATCGGGGTTATTCGTTACATCGTTGGTCTAAACAAAATACTAATTTTTTGCACTTACCTTTTGGAAATTCTATTACAAGCAAATACACAAAAAATCTATAGTTATAAATTGCATATTTTTTGTACAACAGCTAAAAGTACTGAAAATGAATTATTACACTCCAGTTTACTGGAAATTTTAAAATATTGACTAATATAGATGTTTGAAAAACTTTTTTCGTTCTTGACTCGAAAGAGGTTTTTTTCCCCGGCATAATAGAGGAAAAAAGTAGACAATTCGAGAAAATACTGCGTCATTTACATCCTGTTACACAAGGTATGTTTCCACAGTTTCGAAACGATATAAGGAATTAGAAAATGGAACAGTTTTGATAAGAGTTTCATTATCGTTTTCTGCATCAGAATCGCTATTCATTGGCTCCGACGAATCAACTATTTCCTGTACAGGTAGGCAGTCCATCATCCAATGTAACAGAAGCATTAAAATACCCTCCGTTGCTGTAGAGTTGAATGAGATAAAAAGGGAGTTTGCCCCTGTCTTATTCAAAACTCATCGGAATGTTTACTCACGATTTATCTCTCTGCACCTATAATGTGCACCCTTTACCGGCGAAATTAGCTACTTACGAGAGAAAAATCTTATTGAAGTGAAACTTCTTTGAGGACGGGAGTGAATGGGAAATTTATCAGTTTTGCGTAACAGTGAAAAAGCGAACGGAAGTAGTGATTCCCCTTATCCCCCGAAACGTCGCCATGGTGAGGAGATAGCGAGCGGGGGGATACCACGTGATTTGCGCCATATCCGTGTAAAGGTTGGACGATTGCTAAGGGGGAATTGTGCATCAAAAGTATATCTTGCTGCTATGGATGAAAAGCGCTCAAATATTGGTGACATTAAGTGGGTACCCTTGCTATTCGCGTGGAGTATTTTCGTAGTTTTTATGCAATAAACGTGCCGTTTTCAACGAATAAACGCACCCAAAATATTACTATTATATGGCTCTTCCCGTTACGGGAGTGTCTGGGGCATTGTATATATGTCACTAACGTTCGCGCCAGAATCGCTACGGACAGCGTCTTGTAAACAAACACAATGACTTCAGTTAGTGATGTATTAAGTTTATAATATTAATTTTTATTTCCATTGAATCAAAATAAATTCTGGTCAGATACCCTAGAACAAATGCAAAAAGAGGAAAAAGTATCTTGAAAGAAAAAAAGCAAAACTAGCAGCAATTCATTTGCTAAAGTCTATATATCACCAAGTAGTTCTGTCGCAGCTTTTATCAGCTTTATCCATAAAGTTTTAGTGCTGTACACATCAGAGGCTGCTGCAATCATTGGATCCGATGATGATAAAAAGCGATTATCTTAACTGGAGACTTTAATGTTAATTTTGCTTAAGAAGCGAAGCCACTCATTGAGTTGAAACGGGCACTGTGAATTTGACAATGAATACTAATTCTAGAGAAAGAAAAACAATATATATATATATATATATATATATATACGCGCGCGCGCGCGGAACCACGATTGATGCAGTTTTCTCACATTGTCTTGATTGACTACAATCGAGGATTTTTATATCCTACTTTAGTTACCACACACCTATTGTGTCTTTCTTCGAAAACGATGATGCAGAAAATTGAATAAAAATATTTTCATACAATAAATGAAGATCGAATTTCATTTGATTAAAGTTATCTCAGCATTTTAATATAATTCCTGCATTTACGGCCAACGTCGCCAAAGAAGTTTCACTTCTATCGCGTAGCTTTCCACGTTCTTTTTTTTTTTCTGTTCCGGACAAAAAGAATGTTATTTAAGGAATTTTTTCTGACACAAACTAATAAAAAAAAATTTTGGCTGTTCAAATAATTCGTTAATTCGGAGTTAATTATTCTCTAAATAGTTGTTTTTGCCTTCATTTTAATCGGGCAAGAGATAAATTGGTTAAATCGGGTTCCGACTGTATATATCATACTAGAAACGAAATACGTTACTTATGCGAGTCAATTCTTTTGATTCATTGCCAATTTTTCTTTTGCCGAGAAAAACTGGAATGCAAGACTATTAACTAAATCGCGAATGTGAAATGCACTTCGGTTAATGTAGAGAATGTATTGATTTTGGGGGAAAACCCAAGGTCCACACACACACACACAATATCTGATAACCTTTCAGTGAAAGTATCCATTTCTTCTCATGTTGGGAGGTCTTGCAGAAGGTCGCTCGCACTTTATAGAAACGATTTTGAAATAGTTAATTTTTATCAATAAATACCGTATTTTTTGCGGCCATTTCCTTCTACCTGGTGGCCATAATTCTCGATAATAGCTCTAGTTTAAATTTTTCACAAAAGTAAACTTTTCATAGTACTGCCATGCAAATTTTATTTCATTCCTATTGAACTGTTTTCCAAAGTTCGTTCTGTGTTATTGGGTGCCGTTTTCCTAAACTGGGGTAAATAAACCGAAAACACATAAGACCATTGGTGAAGTGTAGGGTGATTTTACACGTATTTTATCAAATGGAATATAGTAGAACGTCGTTTATCCCATTGGGATAAGCGGAAAAACGGAATCAATTGGGACCCCGGATAACGTTCGGATACGCGATTGTTAGGATAACCGAAGACCGAATGCGATCCATACAGTATATGAAACCGGACACTATGCGATTATTGAAAATCATCACTTGTGGGAAACGTGCTTAAAGAAAAAGCAAAATAGGTGCAAAATGTCTCAATTTTACCTTGATTGTGGAAAATAATCACTTATTTTTCGCTTTACCACTGTACACCTTCGTTTTTTTCGCTGCAAGGTCTGTGATTCTCTTGAGCAGCAGTAGTTGAGTAGAACAGCACTCTGATTGTTGTTCGTACCACTCCATAGCTGTCTCTAACGCAGAAACTCGTCAGCTTTTGATGGACCCTTGCTAGTTTCGTTGTTGCTGTTGTTGTCCTCGTCTTCGTCCGTTTCATCGTCTACAGGGTCGGATTCTTCTTCCACGGAAGTCACATTCTCGTCATCATTTAGCATTTGAAATCCAGTCTTCTGTATCGCATACCGTCCAGGTTTCTACATTAACAAAACTCAACAAAAGAGCACATATACACCACCACACTTGGAAACAAACTGAACTAATATTCCGCGCAGATGTTTACCAAATCACACAACTTAAATTCCCCAAATATCCCTCATCTTAGATTTTCCCATCACTTTTGACGGTAAACAACTGTTGAGCATTGCACTGTTCGAAAAAGTATCCAGATTTTGGTCCGGATATTTGACGCTCCGGATAATAAACGTTCCGATAAACGACGTTCTACTGTACACTCTATTCCTGTTTCTAATTCTTTCTTTGTTAAATAAGCGGCAGTTGACTTAGACATGTGACTAGAGGCTTTGTCCATACGAAGTTCAACTTTATCAATGCCCTTTCCATGTAAAAGTTTGGAATTTCTTCTTCAAAAATTGGTTCTAATAGTATAGAGAATTAAATTTGTTTTTACTTGAGACTTTTTTGATTTTTAATTTGCCGTTGTATTAAAATTCTGCAACTATCAATCGCTTTGGGAACTTTCCTGTACATTGGCGGAGCCATTTCGTTTGGTCATTCCCGTCAGTTGAGCAATAGAAAATTGATCTTCTTTTACTACAGTCACTTAAATATACCCATAGCTCATCGAGTGTTACTACAAATTTCCATTTTTCAGCAGCTAGGTGTTTTTACATAATTTTCTACAATTTGCTTTTCTTTCAGCAATATGTTTTTTTTAAATAAAGACGAACTTTAAGACGACGAAAAGACTCTGTTTTAAACTTTGAATCCCTATGAATGATTTTAATTAGTTCCGGAAGACATTCCTAGTTTCGATGCAATGAATCTTTCAGTTATCTTTCTTTTTTCACTTAAAGTACCCGACTACCCTAAAGTTGGGAATTTTGCCAAAAATTAGCAATTTTTTTTAATTTTATTTTATAGACCATCTTATTATTTTTATAAAAATGCCAAGTTTATTATTTTCCGTTTACTAGAACAAAAACTACAAGTGTTTTAGTAAAAGCAGATGCCCATTATTTTAAGCTAGATGTCATACTTTAAAACGCGTTTTACTCGAAATGTGTTTTTTTAATGCTCAAACGGGGACAGCGATTGCTAAAAAAGTTTTGAAAATAATTAACTGAATTTCTTTTTTGTATGGTCTGTATAATAGAAGTATTTTAACCTTCAGATTTATCAATCACTGTTTTAATACATAAATTACAGTCCCTTATGTTAATACAACTCTTATCCTGAAGGTCATTTAAAAAACGAATAACACAGCAACACATCAGAATTGAAAAATTGAAAATTTGTTCATAAACTTTTGGTACCATAAAGTTTATGGGTTTTACCAATTTTTTTTTTTCCATTTTAGTAATAACTTCTTTTTATCTTCTTAATTTTAGCATATTTTTTCTTAAAATGTACTAACAAATCTAAAAACCACAAAAAATCCCCATATCTTCATTTTTTAAAAAATAAAGTTGTCACAAGTAGTCGGATAGCCGCCCATCCGGTATAGTGTTTAGCGATGCTGTCTGCGGTGTGTAGGGCCTGGCTGGGTTCGAATTCCGGAGAAGGCATGGATGTTTGTGTTGTAATCCTTCCTTCTTTCCTTTGTGTTATTCGCCCCCGTGTGATACATTGTATAGTGCACGGGGTTTATAAATGTTCTAAAAAAAATACAAATAATAATAAAAGTAGTCGGATACCTTAAAATCAGAGACTCCATTTTCTTGATAGTTGCCTGCGTTTGAGCATTCTTAAGATAGAGTTTCGTGGTCATGTGTATTTTCATTTTTACTTTCTACTAGACGCGCTTTTTCCCTTTCAAATTTTATATATTATCAATCCTTTTATTGAAATGCAATAACCGAGATTTTTACACCGCTTTTTAATCTGTTGATATACGAATATTTCTCCATGGAAATCGTCTTCGAGCCATATATCATTTTTTTAAAAAAAATCATTTATTTTACATTCCAATCAAAAGAAAGCCTTAGTAGACAGTTATTCTGAAGTTGTGAAAGTTTTATCTCAAAATTCAAACGAGAAAATGAGTTACAAAATCTTATCCATAAAATATGAACGACCTTCTGTATAAATATAGCACAAGAGTTGTCTTTTTGTTTTCTCTCTCATTTTTTAATCACTTTCAGATCTTTTATATAAACCATTACTAATTCCCCTCAAATGAGTAGTTTTTTTTTTTAATTTACATTCAAAACTCTTTTATTATCATAAAAATATCTTGCATTTTTTTTTTCCTTTCAAAAAAATTTATTTTAAATGTATTGCAATACAAATGGTTTTCAAACGAAACCGATTCGACTTAAGCATTTGCTATATATCTGTTCATGTATATAGTTTAAAAGAACATTAAAAAAAGCTCCTTTAGGGGGGGGGGGTGGATTTTGTTTGGAAAAAAAATCTAATGTAAAGTCATCTATTAAAGGGAACATTAACCCATAAAAGAAACTAAAATATCAGTTTTTTTTTATTCTGATTGTGTGACTTTTCTAAACATGTGTACAAAATGTAGTAGCTCTCTCTACATTATTTAGTCAGTTGTTAAACTATTTTTGACAAATGTCGAAGTGAAACCCGAAACTAGAACACGTGACGTCTGCCTTTTTTGCCTGCTATTATATCATCAAAAGTTGGTTTTTTTTAACTGTTTTTTCCCTTAGACCTTTTATTTTTCATGATGATTATGTACTCACAACACAAAGAATATTTTGTATATAATCAATATAAAATTTTGAAATTTTTTCTGGTAGTTTTGTATAATATGTTTGATAGTTTTGTGAATGGAATAAGGACTCAGATCAGGAGGGAGCGAGTGAGGGAATATTAACGTCGCACTTTTCAGCTACTCGAAGGCTTTTGGCGACGGATCTCGTCATTTTGAACCATTATCACGTGACGAGGACGATGTCTGAGAGCTTGCACCTCCTCTCCTAACTACCACAGCACACCAACGGGAGGAGATTTTAGCTCTCGATGTATTTAACGTGCATCGCTCCTCTACACGGCAGGTCTTCAGCGGTACCAGGCTCGAACTCACGACACACCGGTCACGAGTCCGTTATCTTGACCACTAGGCCATCGCGGCCATTTCACATCAAGAGTCGACAATTTATGGCACGTGTACCACATGTGGTCCGCAGTACAATTCTCAGCAGCACTCTGCACTACTCTACAAATTTGTCAATTTTTATTCGCCAGTCAATGAGTGAAGGATTCTTTGTTTATATTATATTTATTCCTCTAGAAATGAATTCTTTTTCTTGTTCAGAACTAATTTTCCCAATTTTAAATTTTCTTTTAAAGCTTTGATACATTTTTAAGAACGATATTCTTAAAGTGTAATATAAAATCTCATAGAATTTTGAAGTGATTTGATCTTGATTTTTCGACTATTAAATTATTTTTAAGTTGTTTTTTTTAATGATTTTATTAATTCAACAAAAAAACTTGTATTTAAAAAAATTTAATAATAGAGCAAAATTGTCAGTATAATACCCAAGATTCTTTTAATCTTTGTACAAAAGCATAGTTTAATTATTTTGTGATACATGATGCACTTGCCATTTTCAGTTCTTCGTTTTACATTAAACATTTCAAATGTCTTTCTTTATCTTAGAATAAAAAATTTTTATTACAAAACAGCATATAAATATTACATGCAAAATATATTGTCTTCTTCAATACCTCTATGACAAATCTGGAATGAAAAATAAAAATACAAGAAAATGAAGAACGATTTCTTCCAAACCAATATTTCTGACAGTTTAATTTTTCTTTCTTCGAATTACTCATAGGTAAATTCTTTAAAATGTTAAGGAAAAATTCCAATCGAAATCGGCAGGTTCTTTTACATCAAAACGATTTATTTTTTCGGTGATTTATTCACCGAAATTCTTTATCAAATTTACATCAAGATGATAGATGTGATATGTTTTGAAGGGGTGCCATTCTGGAACTAGTTGGAGCTGGATCGGGTGATAATATTTGTGAGGTTTCGGAACCTTATTATGACAATGGCGATCTATGAAGAGGTGACACAATCTTCCTATCCATCTAAACTTCAGACGCTAACTCCTTTGCTGGGGATTTCGGGGGTGATGCTTTGATTTTTTGTCTGAGAATAAAAACGTGCAAGAGAATGTTGATGGCCAGTAACACGAAACTGGCCACAGCTGTGAGTACAAGAAGGTCTTTCTGCTTCCAATTTTATCAAACCCAATACCACCGAGGATACTGCCAGCTCCAGCACCTGGAAATTTCAGCAAAAAATAGTTACATTAAAAATTAATCATGAATGTTTAAATCGACGGAATTTCTATATATACTGTAACAAAATGACTGGCAGCGTTCGGAAACCTGATTTTGCAAAAGCGAATTGAGTAATTTTTTTGATATTAGAATTAGAATATATATATATCAGTATCCAGGCCTACTGGTAAATGATGAAAGACGTCATCTTCAAAAAAATACTTGTGTTTTATTATTCTTCAAGCATAGCTACTCCCAACCTGGTGGCCATGTGACGCCCAATCGGATGGGACAAAAAACAACATAACAGTGAGAAGTCACCAGCCTCTTTTCTTGATTATGCTCTACATCAGAGCTCACTCTACCTTTCAATAGCCCTAAAGAGTTCGATCTATTTTTATTTATTATTCGATTAATTTTTAAATTAAACTTTTCAGACCTAGTGTGTGTGTGTGTGTGTGTGTGTGTGTGTGTGTGTGTGTGTGTGTGTGTGTGTGGTGTGTGGTGTGGTGTGTGTGTGTGTGGTGTGTGTGTGTGTGATACTATTGCAATAAAAATTATTTAAATACAATTTTTTGGAAACAAATGAAGAAAAAAATGGCATATTTTCGAAACATTCTTCTTTTATGAAAAATGCTTCTATTATAACAATATTTTGCCTATATAAAGCTAAGACTTTTTACTCAGGTCTTGAACTAGGAATTTTGATTTACTACTGTGACCATCAAATAACCGGACTAATTTTAAAAATTAGCTTACGAGAAAAAAAATGTACAAATGCATTTTAATCTCTTTCAACATACTCCCCTTCCCTATCAATACATTGCTACATAGGAGTTCTCCACCGTTCCGAGCTGTGCGGGAGCTCATTAGGTGTCAACACCCTCAGTAAATGTGCCGTTCACCTCTCCTACCGACTGAAAATGCGTTCTCAAAAATGTATTTTTCACTTAAAGAAACATGTAAAAGTCGTATGGTGTGAGATCTGGTGAGTATGGGGGATGTTCGAACACAGTAAAGCGTTTGTACATCAAGAACTGTTTTACAGAGAGCACAGTGGGCACCGAGGCATTGTTGCTGCTATACCGATCTTACTTTTTCCTTTTCCCTCTTTCTCCAAACTTTCTCAGAACCTCAATGTAGTACTGCTATTTTACCATTTGGCCTCGAGGTACCCATTCAATCATAATGATGCAATTACTCTCGAATAAAAACGATGAGCATCACCTGTTATTGATGTCACAGATCAACAAGAATTTCCATCATCCTCAGCAGCCTCCCAATCTTCGGAAAATCATTTGTGTCATTCAAAAATCTGACTACGTGATGTGCAATTATCTCCAAACACTCCATTAACAATTTAAAACATTTGTGGTGACCTGTAGCCACCCCTTACACTAATACCTTCCTGTCTATTTGAAACCCCGGCTAGATGTGTTGGAGGAACTAAATGATCAAAAGACATTATTCCAATTCAACTGATTTATTGATTCTTATCAATATTTATTAATAGGCACAACACAATACTAATTAAGGTATATAAATGGGAGTAGAGTGCAGAGGTGAGATATAATTACAAGCGGGGAAAATATTACAGAATATCAACTGAATCTAAGACAGCTTAAACGCAGACAATTACAACTACGTCTCACACTAATAATCAGAATTTACTTAATCGAAATCACAGTACCTGTTGTTTTAATGCTGCCGCTCCTTCACGGAGAATTACATGCACTCAAATTGGCTGGATGAATTGACGAAGACTCCACGCTCCGTAATAGTGAATTTCAATACTTTTAATCCGTTTTTCTTTGCGCACATCAGAACGTATCAAGCTCGCTTAACTTGTCAACAACTACGTGTCGACCTCTCGATCTCTTCACTTGACTTTAATTAACTTGGCGTCTTACTTCCTCTTACTTAGCTCCTTTCGACTCGCGAAAACCGAATTTGTATGATATTCCTTATTTACATAAATCACGTTTGGTTTCTCGATGAAGGTTGGTTGAAATAAATATTTTGATTGAAAGGGAAAAAATAGGAATTAGGGAAAACCCATATAGATCCACCACACATTCAGTTGGAATTTATTATCTTTTTTTTAACTTCACGAAGAATTTCAAATTTATGAGCAGCTTGATTCTTACGTTTATCATGACCGCGGTACTTCGAAACAACAACGTCTTTCTCAAACAAGGATAAAAAACAAACCGAACTAGATAGAGAGATGGAATCATGTGCCACCAGTGCCAGAAAGATCAAGCTCAAATGCATTCAATGTGCACTCCTTCAGACCAAGCCTAACTTCTAGGGCATGCGCAGTTCGGAAATTTAATTGCCCCACCTTATATATAATTTAAAAGTGAATTTATCATATTTTTAAATATCAGAGGAATATTTTAACAAAAAATACTGGTTGCTATATCAATGGATCGTAACTCTGAAAATAACGTGAGTTTTTCCTTGTTTGGGCTCTTAATAGATATTTTTAGCTGTATATATGCAAAATATTTTTACTATAGAAGCATTTTTCATAAAAGGAAAATGTTTTGGTCATTCTTTCTTGATATTTTGCACAAAAATAGCATTTAAGTAATTTTTCCCCGTAACAATATTCATAAAAAGATTTTATATCTATGTTCTAATTCATCTCATGCTAAATATCAAAAAAATATTTATGTTATACTCTTTCAAAATCATGACTCTGAACGTAGTCAGTTACTATTTTTAAAAAAAAACGCGTCTTAAAATTACCCTTAAAGTATAATGTTCCCAATATGAATTTAAGATGTGCAATGCAAGTAAAATCAGTGGCGCACACACGAATTTTTCAAGGGGAGGGTCGGAAGTCCATTATTCTCATATCATACCCCAATAAGCCCCCAAACATATTCTTTTGATTTTGTGGATAGTCGGGAACAAAAAAAAGAGTATATAAATAATAAATTTATAAATAATTAGCATTAATTAATAAAATATTAATAACAAATGTTAATATAATTTTACGTACAATAAAAATAAGATTATAATTAATCGATATATATATATATATATGTATAAAATTTCTGCTGAACGGGGGGAAGGTAGGATCCACATAAAATATATTTAACCCTAATTTTGCTGGTCCTAATTCAGCAACAGCTCTAGAAATCATAACAGGTCTTCATTTTAGTCTATTGACTCTTTTGGCTTCTTACATTTTAAAGTTCTAATTCTGTTCCATGTTATACATACGCTTAGTTAATTCTTCTATAATAGACTCTTCCATTATTTTTAAAGTGTGTTTCTTTAAATCTGGTTTGAATCTTCTAGCTTTGTTGGTGATATTATTTTGTATTATCAATTTTATTATGCCATGTATTTCTTTCATTTTATGTTACTATATATATATATATATATACTAGCTGTTACCCGCCCGCTTCGCTGGGAATTTCATGATGTTTTATAAATTTTTACTGCTTATATATATGTATAAATTATTGATATCTAAGTCCTGCATTAAGAATTCGATTGTATTGAAAAATATACTTATACCTGTAACTGTCGCCTGTTGATAAAAAAAGGGGCAGAACTCATCTAATTTGTGTTTTCTAAAAATCTCTAAAATTGAAGCATAGAATGATGTTTGCTCTTTCGTAACCCAAAAACCAAGTGGATTCCCGCAAAACTAATTTTCGGTGGATCTCTACTCCATAAATTGAACATGCAAGCCAAATTTCAAGTCTAAATCTAACAGGAAAAAAAACAAAAGTTTTACTATCAATATCCCCGTAATCCCGTTGAGAGCCGTTTTCCAAAATAATCGCTCTTAGCGGATTTCAACTCAACAAAATAAAAATGCAAACCAAATTTCATTATTATAGTCCTTGTAGCTCGAAAAAAGTAATTCTTTTTGTCAATACGTCCCAGTAACCCCCTGCACCCCCCCCAGAACTTGATTTGCTTAAAATACATTCTTAGTGGATCCCTATTCAACAAAAGAAACATGCTTAACAAATTTAAAGTATATGGGTCTAACAATTAAAAACATTAATTTTTTTCTGTAACTCCTCTTGACCCCTCGCAACCCTCCTTGGGGGTCAATTTTCGTTTTACTCTTTGTTAGAGGAACTCTATTCCATGAAAGGAACATGCCTACCAATTTTCAAGCAGGATGATCAAATAGTTTAAAATGGAAATATTTATCAATTACGCCTCTTAATCTCCCGAAATTAAACTTAGTAGTTTATATTCGCGAAACCCATTTTGTAGCGGTTCTCTACTTTACGAAAGGAATTTGCTTATCAAATTTCAAGACTGTACGTCTAATAGTTTAAAAATGGGGATAATTATCTCTAACGCCACTTGAGCCCCCGCAACGCCACTTCTGGGTCTGTTTTCACAAAACCAATTTTGTAGTGGAATTGCACACTATGAAAGGAATCTGCTTAGCAAAATTTGAAGACTGTGCGTCCAATAAATTAAAAATGCAAAAAAAAAATATCAATAACGCCCTTTGAACCCCCGCAACGCGGCCTAGGGGTCGATTTTCACAAAACACATTTTGTAGTGTATCTCTATCCTATGAGAGGAATCTGCTTACCAAATTTCAAACTGTGCGTCTAATAGTTTAAAAATAGAAATAATTATTTATATCTGCCCTTAACACCCCGCAACACCCCTTGGGGGTCAATTTTTCCCAAACCTGTTTTGTAGCGGATATTTACTCTAAGAAAGAAACATTCCTACCAATTTTTAAGCAGGGAGGTGAAGTAGTTTAAAAACGAAAATATTTATCTATTGCGCCACTAAATCCCCCGCAACGCCATTTAGAGGTCTGTTCCCTTAAACCCCCGCCCCCGCAAACAATTGCTGCTAATTTGAAATTACAAACACACACTTCAATTTTATTTATTTGTATAGATATTGATTGGGATTATAATAACTATTGTTTAAATGTGACTAAAAATGTAAATAAAAAAAAGAAAGGATTAAAACTAACCGTAAAACTTATCAATTTTTTGTTTCTTGCATTGCTTTTTGCTTATGAAGCCTTGATTTATTATTTTTAAAAGTGCATCCGAAACAGCCGATGCTCTACTTAACTGAACAGTGAGATAACTATCATAAAAAAAAAATTATGGCACGTGTCAGCGTATTATCATGTGCGCGTAAATTTATTATGTCTCATGAAGAGCCTCGGTCGCCAGTAACCAAAACAACGACTTCATTAGCTCAGCTTGGCGTTCATCTTGGCATTCAGTTTCACGTTCACCCGTATAGTTTCCGTTCCCGTAAGAATACGGGAATAAAATATAGCCTATGTCACTCCCCGTTAATATAGCTTTCCATTAGTGAAAGAATTTTTAAAATCGCACCAGCCGTTTCCGAGATTAGCCGGAACAAACAGACAGACAGACAGACCGACAGACAGACAGACAAAAATTTTAAAAATTGGTTTTTTGTTATGAGTACCGTATATACTTTTAGTGCATTGAGTAAAAAGCTGCTAATTTGAAATTACAAACAGACACTTCAATTTTATTTATTTGTATAGATACACTGGTGTCCAAAAGTTAAGCATAATTGATAATTATGTGAATAAAGAAGGAACTATAAATCAGAATGGCGAGAAACGTGATATGCGAGTGTAAAATGGTTATAAAATAAGGAAACAAATCAAAAGAATGATAATAATTATTTTTTTTTTATCCAAAGTAGCAGTTTGAAAGAAAACTGAGCATAGCAAGGATTCACACTTTAAAGAAACAATTAAAGAAAACAGTAAATAAGATACTGATGCTGCAGTTTAATAAGGCGTGTCGTCACCTCTGACAGCCAGGCACGCTCCACAGCGATTTACCATACTTGCTATGAGATGATGAATGAGTTGTGGGCTCAAACGGTTCCAAGCTTCTTGGAGAGCTCTCTTCAGTTCTGTAACGGAGCTTGGTGGGTTCGAAAGGGTTGCAATTTGTCTCCCGAGCATATCCCATACATGCTCAATAGGATTTAAATCAGGGGAGTTCGCAGGCCACGACATGCGCTGGGTGTTTTCCGTTTCAAGGAAGTCATCAATCAGCACCGCTCGGTGACATGGCGCATTATCAACCATGAATATGAAGTCAGGACCGACAGCACCTCGAAACAAGCGAACATAAGGCTCAAGAACTTCATCTCTGTATCTTTGAGCAGTCACAGACCTCGTGTCAAAGAAATGGGGGTCTGTAAGGCCGCCCATCATGATGCCTGCCCATACCATTACTCCCCTTGATGGAAAATGATGTCTTTCCGTTATGTTTCTTGGTTCAAAACGTGTTCCATGTTCTCTCCATATCGTTACCCGCCGAGAATCACTACTCAGACTAAACCGGTACTCATCGCTGAACATCACATTGACCCACTCTCCCATACTCCAATATTGATATTTCAAACTCCAGTTCAAACGAGCGCGTTTATGCGCAAACGTGAGGGAAATCCAAACTGCTGGTCTTCTGGCATACAGGCCAGCATGATTGAGTCTCCTGTTAACAGTTTGTCTCGAAATTCGTATTCCTGTGGCGACTGTGAGCGCCGAACCCAGTGCTCTGGCAGTACTGTCCCTCTGACGTCACGCACTTATTACCAGATATCGGTCTTGGCGAGGGGTTGTGACTTTTGGTCGACATGATACTGGTTGTCGGGTAACATCTCCCATTCTTTGAAACCTCTGCCACGGTCTTAAGATCACAGACTGGTCCACATTCAGAATTCGAGACACTTCGGCTTGTGATCGTAAGGATTCGAGCATTCCAACGATTCTTCCCTTCGGAAACATGTCCAACTGGCGTCTTTGTGCCATCATTCACCTTGTTTGATGGTTAACAACGTTCCTTCGCACAGCAGTTGCACGAAGCATGTCTGAACTGCCTATGCTGCGTGAATCTGTTTCTCCGCGATCCGACATGCACTGGTGTTTCGCGTAGGACGTAGTCGACTGAAAAGTTTTGCATAAACCCAATGTTTCTTCTTCACCCAATTAATATCCGCAAGAAATTTGGAATAATTTTACGAATATTTACTCCGTGTTTTTCGCATTTTACGATTTATGATTAACTTTTGGACACCAGTGTATGTATGTATAATCAAAATTTCTCCACAAGAGAGAGATGAATAAACATGATTAAAACTGAAAAGAATTGAAATTGCAAGATAACCGGACAAAAGAATTTAAAAACAAATATGAAAAATTAAAATAATAGAGATAAATATAAAAGAATGGATGCTACAGTATTACTAACATTGCTGACTTAGGATAGCTTATATATAAAAAAAATTGATATAAAAGTGGGGTTGAACATGTTTTGTGGCCAGACAACCTTCCCCCTTTCTGTTAAAAATACTGAGTGAAAACCTATTGAAAATAATGGATAGGAAATTTATATCCATTATGAGAAAACTTACCTAAAAATTGCATACAGAAACGCAGAGCCCGCGCTAAATCTGAGTACAATAAACAAGTTATTGCCAGATTCTGGACCCGAATACATATTCAAAGCAAACCAATGGCTGAAAAGTAGCACTTAGCAAAAGTATGAAATACAGTAATAAATTAAGAATTGTAATCATACTAACATTATCTTAGGAACACAAAGATTATATGATTTAAAAAATATAAAAATTAAATTACATTTAGAAAAAGTAATTTTATCTAATATTAGAAATTGAGGGTACCTATATCTATCTAGGAAGAATAATAAATTTACAATAATAACCTGTTAATAAACTATGGAAATTTAATCCTTACTATTTAGAATTTCTTTAATCAAATATTTATAAACAAGATTAATTGGGTATTTTTGAATTAAATAGTATTTAGCAAAATGTTTATAGTTTTTTTTTTTTCTGATTTATTCGAAACTAGAAATTTACTGCGTTGCGTGTAATTAATAACAATATTTCTGAATATAGAAACCTGCACATTACTCTCCCAATGTGTATGTATACTTTGGTTATATATAAACAGAAATCGACATGGTATTTGCTTATATACCTTATGTCATTGGTCCCTAACCCCTACGCCGTGAACCGATACTTGTCCGTGGGTTCAAAAGGTACACAAAGAACATTAAATTATATCCATTTTATTTACTGGGTTGAATTTCTCTCGGGTTTGTGTGACTTTCCATGGAAATCACTTTACATTTATTTTTTCGGTGTAACTCTGTACTTTATTCTACATCATCTTTAAATGCCATTAAATTAAAATTATTAAATCAAAATTATATAAAATATAAGCAATTAATGTCCCCCGCCTCACGCAGCGAGTCTGGTAAAATTATCAAATGTTGAGAGGTCCGCTGCTATAAAAAGGTTGGGCAACATTGCTCTTTGTCATTGGCAACTTTAAGCAAATTATAAATTGAAAAATATTACAAAGCTGGTTATAGATTCAAAATGGAAAGGGTGGTTGCCTTACCTTGTAAAATCTTTGGTGATTAGCCTCTGGCATGCAGTTACCCTTTGGTGATAAATCACTGGCTTATGATTAATACGTAAGCACCTCCAAAATTGTTAATCATTTTTAAAATAATATTTCGAATGATGTGAAAAAGCTTTTTGACAAAGATCAACTCTAGAAACTGTGTAATGATAGTGATTTGTTGCCGAAGAAAAAAGTTCAATGGGTTAAATTCAAAACATCATTATCACATGATAACTGTCATCACGTGTTTCCAGCCAATCAGTTCATAAATTCATGTGACGTCAGAGTCACATGATAAATACAATCGCATGTTTCCAGCCAATCAGTTCATAAATTCATGTGACGTCAGAGTCACGTGATAAATACAATCGCGTGTTTCCAGCCAATCAGTTAATGAGCATTGCTGTTGCCAGCTTTTGTTTTTGGCAGAAACTTTTTTTTAACTATGCATATTTGTCAACAATAATAACGCACATAGATAAACAAAAAATACACTTTGCTTAAATGTGCACATATAGTAAAATAATTTTTTTTAAAAATTTTTAAGACTTTTTAAACAATTTTAATACTTGAACATCCTTTCCCAATCATCAAATGTGAAATTTTGTGTAAATTTTACAAATAGAATTACAAGTATAACGTCAGTCTGTAATTCAGTGGAGAACACGTGATTGCATTCGTCTTATGGCCGTCAGGAATGGAGTTTATAATGTCTGCAGGTTCCTGCTTCTCTCTGAAACCCTTTGTCTACCCTCGGACCCGGCTAAGTGTGTGGGATAAACTGAATGATCAGTAGACATGATTCACTCTAATTATTTTAATGTCACCAAAATATCAAGCAGACACAATAACAATCAAATTAAGATAAACGATCCGATAGCAGAGCGTGGAGGTGAGACTCAATAGCCTGGGGATAATAATACGGATCCTCAACCGATTCCACGACAGCTTAAACACGCTCAATATAAACTACGTCACACACTAATAAGCTAACTTCTATTTAAATAAGGATCACGATACCTGTACTTTTATGAAGTTGAGTCCTACTCCTAAAACTTGAAGGTGATCCTTATCCGGATTTAATCACCGTCGATTGATCCTCTCTCAGAAATCTTTAATTTATAAACTCCGATTGCACTTAATCATTTCACGATCCTTCACTCTCTAACTAACCAACTAACTCCTTAATAACCAACTAATTCCGAATACAGAATTTATATTGTATACGTAATTTGCATAATTACGCTTTCTTCACTCGGGGAAAGTTGGTTGAATTAAATCTTTTCCTTAAAAGAGTACTGAAGGGGTTAGTAGAGCCGTGTATAGATCCGTCACAAATTCATTAATAAAATAAACTTTCTTTTAAGACTTTCCCTAGTCACAAAAGCTAATACTGAGTCTAAATTCCTTCAATCGTTAACATGTAACTCAGAGATTCATATTCGTGGACTCTCAAAGAATCACACAGGGGCGTAGCTACCACTGTATGAGTGATACGGGGCCCCTATGCTACAGTGGCCCCACCATGTGTAACTACAGTCCTACTTGATGGGTTCTTATATCTAAAAAGGGCCCCAAAGGAATCTTGTGTAGTACAGGACCCACTCAGAACTACCTACGCCAATGGATTCACATCAGGTCTTCGAACCGGAATTGAACCAAAAACCGTAAGAAACCGTTATTTTGGTCGAAATGAAAACCAGAACTGAATCGGAAAGAAATATAGGTTTATTTCGATTCGATATGTCTTCAATCATTTTGTTACTGTAACCAACTCATCAATATTTTCTAATTTAGCGTCAACCCTATATTTTAGTAAGTGCTGCTTATTTGGGTGAACCCGCGTTATCAAGTTTTCTTCCGTTATTTTTTAGCGGAACGAAAACCGGAACTGAACCGATATATTTTTTTTAGTTGAACCGAAGAGAAAACCATTACGGTTCGAAGCCGTTATATTTAACCCATTATTAAAATAAACTTTCTTTTAAGACTTTTCCCAGTCACAAAAGCTACGATATCCGGTGGCAATCGAGGGGTGTTTGAATAGTCAGGGAGTAATAAAATTGACAGGGGGGGGGGGCACGACTAAGGAAATTCATTTGAGGACGAGACTTTGTGTAATAGTAGTACTCGAATTGGGTGTTCACCCTCAATGTATTAGCGTCGAATGACCTGTCATTTCGGAGAAAATAGCCTTCGAAATTCATACCTAGCTTTTATACAATTTAGTTTTCATACCACACGGTACTTGCATACCACACGGTCAAACGCGGTTCAAGTAGAGGGATTGGGTTTTTTTAAAATTCATTTAATTATTTTAACAATTAAATTAATTTATTTAAAAAAAGATTTACTATTTTATATAATTGTAAAATAATTAAATTGATATTATATAAAAAAGAGTTATACATTATTTTATTTTATTAATTATAAAATAATTAATATGTATAATAATATATTTCCTATATTATTATATATTATATATATTATTTTTTGTAATATATTGTATTTCACATTATAAAGCTATTTGTAACTAATTTTTATATAAATATCATTTTTTTAAATTATATTTTTAAATATAATATAAATATTTATTTAATTTAATTAATTATTTTACTTTTTAAAACCCAAAGTAATTATATCCAATATCATTTAATATTTTATAAAACCTTTCTTAAATTAATTTATTTAGTTCTAAAAATAATTGAAAGAAGTGAAAAATAATATCAAATCGATCACTCGACTCGAACTCTATCCGCCTATGCCACTGCGTCTCAAAAGGTAATTAAGACTTAATTGTATAAGAGCTAAGCATGAATTTCGTAGGCTATTTGCTCCGAATTGACCGGCCATTCGACGCAATTTAATTGAGGGTTGAACACCCTATAGGAGAACTACTATTACACAAAATCTTGTCTCCAAATAAATTTTCTTAGTCTTAACATGTAGCTCAGAGATTCTCAAGTCCATGGACTCCACATATTCATTGACTTTCAAAGATTCACAGTACCTTTATATGTGGTCCTTCTGTAAAAAATTTTCTCTTTTAGTGATTATGTAATAATTATCGTGTGTCGTTTCATCCTTATCAATGACTCGACATTCCAAATTTCCTGAATGGTACCCAACTCATTTCCTGAACTCAATATAGTTCCTGGAAGATTTTAGAAACATTTCCTGCGAACTAACTATTTCTTGAATTGTTACAAATATCACCTGAACAACCCTGAAATACTTATGCTTTCCAAATATTAATTTGAGCGTTAGAGAAACGGGTTCTCTCTATCTCTCTTTTTACATTGCTTTAAAATAAGTCAAAAAATTATAAAAGAAACTTAGAAATCAGAATCGAAACAAATTTCGAATATTATGTTTGATATTCCGGAACACTCAAATGAATTAACTCCTGTATCTCCTCTCAGTAAAATATAGAAGAATATTGTAACGAAACTATTTATTTAACTAGATGTTACCCGCCCGCTTCGCTGGGTATTTCATGATGTTTTATAAATATTTACTGCTTATATATATGTATAAATTATTGATATCTAAGTCCTAGCATTAAGAATTCGATTGTATTGAAAAATATACTTAGACATGTAACTGTCACTTCTTGATAAATAAAAAGGGCAGAACTCATTTAATTTGTATTTTCTAAAAATCTCTAAAATTGAAGTATAGAATGATGTTTGCTCTTTCGTAACCCAAAAACCAAGTGGATTCCCGCAAAACCAATTTTCGCGGTGGATCTCTACTCCGTAAATTGAACATGCAAGCCAAATTTCAAGTCTAAATCAAACAGAAAAAAACAAAAGTTTTACTATCAATATCCCCGTAATCCCGTGTTGAGAGCCGTTTTCCAAAATAACCTCTCTTAGCGGATTTCAATTCAACAAAAGAAAAATGCAAACCAAATTTCATTATTATAGTCCTTGTAGCTCGAAAAAAGGATTTTTTTGTGTCAATACGTCCCAGTAACCCCTGCACCCCTCCGCACAACTTGATTTACTTAAAATACATTCTTAGTGCATCCCTATTCAACAGAAGAAACATGCTTTAAAAATTTCAAGTATATGGGTCTAACAATTAAAAACAGGAATATTTTTCTGTAACTCCTCTTGACCCTTCGCAACCATCCTTAGGGGTCAATTTTCGTTTTACTCTTTATTAGAGGAATTATATTCCATGAAAGGAACATGCCTACCAATTTTCAAGCAGGATGATCAAATAGTTTAAAAATGGAAATATTTGTCGATTACGCCTCTTAATCTCCCGAAATTAAACTTAGTAGTTGATATTCGCAAAACCCATTTTGTAGCGGTTCTCTACGAAAGGAATCTGCTTATCAAATTTCAAGACTGTACGTCTAATAGTTTAAAAATGGGGATAATTATCTATAACGCCACTTCGGTGTCTGTTTTCACAAAACCCATTTTGTAGGGGAATTGCACTCTGTGAAAGGAATCTGCTTAGTAAAATTTGTGCGTCCAATAAATTAAAAATGCAAAAAAAATTATCAATAACGCCCCTTGAACCCCCGCAACGCCACCTAGGGGTCTATTTTCACAAAACACATTTTGTAGTGTATCTCTATCCAATGAGAGGAATCTGCTTACCAAATTTCAAGACTGCGTCTAATAGTTTAAAAATAGAAATCATTATTTATATGTGCCCTTAACACACTTTGGGAGTCAATTTTCCCCAAACCCGTTTTGTAACGGATATGTACTCCCCCCCCCCATGAAAGAAACATTCCTACCAATTTTCAAGCAGGTGGGTCAAGTAGTTTAAAAACGGATATATTTATCTATTACGCCCCTTAATCCCCCGCAACGCCACTTAGAAGTCTGTTTTCACAAAACCCGTTTTGTAACTGATCATTATTCTACGAAAGGAATCTATTTATCAAATTTAAAGACAGCGCGTCAAATAGTTTAAAAATGAAAATAATTATCTATAACGCCCCCTAAGCCCCTGCAACGCCACTTGGGGGACGATTTTCACCAAACTCATTTTGTAGCGGATATCTACTGTATGAAAGGAATCTGCTAACCCAATTTCAAAATTGTACATTGAGTAGTTTAAACATGGAAACAATTATTTATAACGCCCTTAACCCCCGTAACGCCCCTTGCGTTTCGTATTTCGGGAAATCCGTTCTTAGCTGATGTCTACTCTATGAAAGGAACATGTCTACCAAATTTCAAGTATATAGGTTGAATAGTTCCAAAGATATCGGGATTAGTCAGTCAGTCAGTCAGTGAGTGAGTCGCTTTTCTCCTTTATATATATAGATATCATTGTTTTTTTATCATTAGTACGTTGTCGTCAAATTTATTTTTAATTCGATATTTATGTTTCTGTCGTTTTTTACAAAGTTTTTCAATACATATTTTCGATAACATTTTCCTCAGGTTGCTTACCGATTTTCGTTAAAAACGGTTTCTCAAAATTCTGTGAAAGTATGTTCGCTCCCTAACTTTCGCAAGCTGTTGAATTCTGAGCGTAGACATAAACGGTTTGTGTGTATTATAGAGAAATATCAAGAACAAAGGTAAGGTACATTTTTCTTTCAAGGAACATCCAAATAATTGATTTATATATACCAACATTTTAATTACATATTGTTACGAATTTTATGTAATGAATGCTTGAAATAATGTAAATAATTTATATCTTGATGTACAATACGTTAATATTACTTTCTGCTGAATTTATTTCATGTTAAAATTGTAATATTCACAAGCAAAGCCATTCCTTACATTATAATAGCGATTCAATGGAAACTTGGTGAAATCTTGGGAATAGAGCCAAGTTGGCATCATTTTTGGCGACCTTATCGATGCTTCTGGATTTGGGGGGGGGGAGAGAGAAATCTACTAATATCACGAACTAGGTCCTAAGCGGATCTTTTCTCGAAAGTTCCTTTCAACGAACAAATAGGAAGTCGTTCGCCGAAACTGAATTAGTATTGTTTTGACCGTTGAAGAGTCGAAAAGCGATTAGTTACTACTTCGGCTGTTGAGTAGGATGAGCGAGTGTTTGTGAATAATCTTTAACACACTTATAGTTGCGTCTGCTATGGAAGGTGTGAAGACCTACAGGGATTTATATAACGCTAATTTTAGAATTGTATTCTGTATTTCAAAGATTATTTATCTACAATAAATTTTCATCACTCCTGAAGAGCTGCCCTTCTCTTTTAGACTGATGGCATAAAATTTTTTAACCCTGATCTACGTAAAAAATATTATAATCAGGCAATGCCAAGTAACTAAACCAAGCGTTGGCAACCTTTGGCAGGCGGTACGAATCTCAGTGCCATTCTACATCACTCTACTAATTTGCCGAATTTTGGGTTAATGGAAGTTGATAATTTTGAAAGGGAGCTTGTTAAATTAACATCTTCAGAACTCTAGAAAGCAAACTTGAAGGAATTATGATAAAAACCTGAACGATAACTAACAATAAATCGATATCTCTCCATTACTGGAGAGATTAAATGTTTGAAGAACATTTCACGCATTATGCTTTCCACTTTTGGTTCTGCATATCTATATGAGCAAATATCTTCTCATATGAAAAATATATTTTGAGTTCGCAAGAAAGTTATTGAACAACTGAATGATCAGAATCGTGACAAACTGAATATTTGTTCAAAAATGTTTTGTTAAAATTTATATATATATATTTTTATAAAATGTATACGTAGAATTTTTTTTTCGTGCAATTCTTTTTTTCGTATTGATAAATATATTGAAAAAGTAATTTGAAGGAACAATTTTAAACTCTGAGTACTAGACTACTAGATGCATTTTAATTTTTTGCATTTAATATTCAGTTTACAATGGACTTAATTCACAGACAAGCGTCACCAGGTTGGAATCACGTGATGCACTGGCAAACATTTGCACGTGCAAAGCGTTACCATGGAAAATTCTTATACTTATGTTGTTAATGTTTTGTGTTTTAACTTAAACAACGTATATATACTTAATATTATATTATATATATATATATATATATATATTCCCCTACCTACCTCTTAGGTACTAAATAATGTAGGAAGAAATGTTCCCTTAATTTAATTTTGTACTATTTTCTATTTGTTCTTTTTATGATCAATTGCGTTTTGTTTTGATTTGTTTCAATAAATAATAATATTAAACTAGTTTTTTAATTATGGTTTCAGTTTTATTATGTAATTTCAACTATGCTAATTATGACGGTTCTACCCGCGACTATACTAACACCTTGGGGACTATTCTGGGGGAAAATAATTAATTCTACCAACTTTCGCCGATCAAGAAAGCGTGATTATGTAAATGAAGTGTATTATATAAATTCTGTTTTCGCGAGTTTGTGAGTAGGAACGTTGAAGTTGGCAAGTAGGAGTTAGCATAGAACCTGCGAGTTAGTTTATTAGTTGAAGATTGAAAGAGAGAGAGTGGAATTAGTAAGAGGTCTTGGAGTTGTCGAGGGAAAAAAATTACAGAGCGGGGATCCAACAGCATTGATCAAGCCCGATAGAGATCTCGTGCAAGTTTCCAGTGTAGGATCCGATGCATAAAAAGTACAGGTACTGTGAGTTTGATTAATTAGAGGTTAGCTAATTAGTGTGCAACGTAGTTATACTTGAGCGTATTTAAGCTTTCTTAGATTCAGTTGGGGGTCAGTAGTAGTATCCCCGTGTTACATAATCTCACCTCCGCGCTCTACTATTTAATCACCTACCTTAATTAGATAGTTATTGCGTCTGATTGATATTTTGGTAACAATAAATTAATTAGATTGAAATCATGTCTGATGATCATTCAGTTTCTCCCTCACCCCTAGCCGGGTTTACAGGTAGACAAGGGGGCTCAGAGACAACCAGGAACCGATCGCTATCATATAATGAGTAAGTATTTTTCATAAATAGTCCAATCTTAATCCCCCGGGACCAATCCCGGATGTGGATTGAAAATGTAACACGGGATTGCAAACCTTGGAAAAGATTATTTTTACTAACTATAATGAAATAATACTTGAACATATGTTAAAAGATACATAATACGTGATAAATACACAGTCTTAGTTTTTGTATTCATGTTAAAGGGATAATTATATTTTATATTTATGTTTTCTTTACTGATGCATAATTAATGTAAAATAACGAATCGGAAATCGAATTGTTTCAAATATTTCCTGTATGACACCCAGAATCGTATTGGCAGATTGGCTTAGCCCGCCACAGCTATAAGGACTGACTAAGCAATCAAAAACTACCCAAATTAATTGATGAAAAATTGCATGTAAAATTTGAGAATTCATTTAAAAGATTACGTATACTTTCAAAGCTATTGAGAGATTTTCTTGGTCTTGACAGTATTTTATTTTATAGTTGTAAATTAATATTTTCCTGGGTTAATTTAGAAACTGTTTTACTTTTCTGAAAAAACAGATGCTTAACTTATATATGTTTCGGTATCAACATTAAATTTATATGTATACCGTAATCCGTTGTAAAATCAGCTTTTTGACTAAAAGTTGTGACGGGTCTATACGCGGCTCTACTAATCCCTTCATGACTCTTTTAGGAAAATATTTATTTCAACCAACTTTCACCGAGTAAGGAAGCGTGATTATGTAAATGAAGTATATCATATAAATTCTGTTTTCGCGAGTTTGTGAGTTGGCACTTTGGAGTTGGCAAGTAGGAGTTAACATAGAGTCTGCGAGTTAGTTGTTGAAGATTGAAAGAGAGTGGAATTAGTTAGAGGTCTTGGAGTGGTCCAGGAAAAAGATTACAAAGCGTGGATCCAACGACATTGATTAAATCACCTGCAAGTTTCCAGTGTAGGATCCGATGTATAAAAAGTACAGGTATTGTGAGCTTGATTAATTAGAAGTTAGCTTATTAGTATGCGACGTAGTTATATTTGAGTGCATTTAAGCTATCTTGGATTCAGTTGAGGGTCTGTAGTAGTATCCCCGTGTTATAGAATCTCACCTCCCCACTCTACTATTTAATCATCTACCTTAATTATATTTGTTTTGTGCCTGATTGCTATTTGGTAACAATAAATTAATTAGATTGAAATTATGTCTGTGGATGATTTAGTTTCTCCCACACACATTGCCGGGTTTACAGGTAGACAAGAGGGTTCAGAGTCGAGCAGGAACCGACTACTATCACAAAGTTAAATTTAGAAAAAGCAATGCACACTCACCTATGCCTTCGAAAGACATCGCAAGTAGAGCTTGAACTGAGGCTTCTGTTCCGGGTGGAGCCTATGTCTTACCATACAGGGTCATGGAAGCGAAGAAAATGCCAAAAGTAGGACCGTGAAGCAAGCCTACAGGTGAAGTCATCCATGGATTCCACATGTAAGCGAAGCACAAATATCTGAGTCCGAAACACAGAAGAGCCAAACTGTTGCAGTTTGCGTATCCTATCTTTCTAATCACCCAACCGGAGATAAGGAAGCAAGGCAACTCTGCAACGACACCTTCAAAGATCATAGACAATCCCAGCAGCACCTGACTTGCACCAATCTCTTTCATGAACCAGAACTGGTAGTTCCATATCAGTCCCGACAGAGCGCCTATGGTGAAGACAATGATGACATTTATGGCCATGTCTATTCTGCAGAGAAGCGACCAGATGTCCTTACATATCTGGGAGGAGTACTTAACCTCTTCAACTCTAAGTTTGAACACTGGAATCAAATCGACTAAAGACAAGAGGCCAAGGAGGAAGAAACTCAAAGAATAATCAATGTTGGATGGGTCTGGACTGGTGAGTTGGTTTATGTATCCTCCAGCAAGAGCTCCCACGCCCCAGCCGATAGTACCCCATAGTCTCTGAAACCCATACTCTTCTTTTTTGTGGCTCAACATTTCGTAACACACGGCGTCTATTAGAAATATAACAGCACACAAAGCCGAACTAGACACTGTTATCAATACGAAAAGGGACCAGAACTGAAAAGATAAAAATTCACTGTCAGGGTTCGTTTCTCGAGCATCCATAACGAGATTACATTTGGTGGTAGTGCAATTCAGTCACTGTTTGCAGGGACAGTTTCTCTGTTGTTCCATGGATTCTGTCACAAAAATACTTTGATCAATAAATGTGTGATAGTTATATCCTTTGTTATATTTAACTTCTGGAGTGGTAAAATTCGATGTTCTGTTGATTGTAATATCATCAGAGCTAACTGCACTATCAGACTGGAATTCGTTGTTCCACTTTTCTTTTGCAGCAACCAACATTCTAGTGGAATTTTGCAAAATTATAAAACTTTGATTAGAAAATGAAACATCTAACTGGTAATTTCTTATCGTAAGCATCATTTTCAAAACTCCTGTAATACTTTCTTCACAATTCCCATTTCTTGTCTCAGATCTGGAAGACGGAGTTGATCTTTTCTGACATTCTATCTCACAGAGTACATCAGATGGATTGATGTCTTTTTCGGCTTTGAATTTGCTGAACACTTGGAGGAACAGCCTACTTCCTGATAGAATTTTATAATCACAGCCATATTCGACGGAAGTATGGAAATTATTTTAAAGTTCTGAGTTATTCGTTAAAGGTGGAATAAACACCATGGCTACGTGAATTAGGCCTACAAGGATCATTAGGACTGCAATAGTCAGTTTGAATTTTTTAAAATAATCCACAATTAATCCGAACAAAGGATTCGTGAGTACTTTGAAGAAGGGTACAGCCAGAAATATAATTCCAACGGCAGTCGCTGATATCCCCAACTGTTTCGCAAAAACGGTTCGAAATGGCAATGCGCAGGCTAGGGCTGGAATAGAAGAAATGTAAGTGTAAATGGAATGATATACGTATAACCATTTTTTCAATCAAATGTTAATCTAAAATTAAAATCAATGTTTAATTTAATAATAAATCGTAATTAAAACAACAAATTATTTTGAATTTTTATATTACATGATAAATTAAATGCAAAAGGATTTCATTTTGTAATATTTTATAGGTGCAGCTTTAATTAAAATTTGTATAAAATAAAACAAAAGAATAACTTTGTCAATGTATTACCTGCGAAAAAGATAAAATAATGCACTTTTATGGGTAAAAATAGCATATTAATTTTCCGAAATCCCATTTTGAATAGTTTGTATTTGAATCTGCTCTTGTAGGTGATATACCTGAAAAGAAAGATATATATATTTTTTTAAAAAATAACCCATTTCAATTGTAAATTATTATATAACATATTATAAAATGTCAGCGACAGAACTTGCAAAACGATCAGCAATTTTTCTAAAATCAAAATAATAAAATAGTTTCTCAAAAAAAAAAATATTACTTATCCTCGTTAACAGTAATCCATTTAAAAAATATCTATGAGGATCGTCTTAATTTTACGTTATGATTAGCTGATGAGGACAAAATCAGAGCTAATACCTGGACTTACATATCCCGTCACTTGAGGAAAAGTTTTAGTTCAATTTAAGGCTACACCACAGTACCCCACAAATTTCAAAAAAATAGCGATTTTTTTTTTATTATTTTTTTTTTGTGGTCTTAGGGAGCTTGCCACCAAATTTCAGATATAATAACAAATTAGTTTTTAAGATATTTAAAGTTTTCTGAGCTTAGGTTTTGGTCTCGGTTTCTCATTTTTAAGCCCTTTCTCTCTTTTAAATTGAGTTAATTACAGATATTTTTGAGCACAAGCAATTCTTTCGGTATAAAGCGGTTATTAATTTCAATTTTCATTACTAAAATTATTTCTACTTGGTTGTATTTTGAGTTCCCATAATTACTTAAAATTTATTTCAAAGCCAATTTTTGTTTTATTTGTAAGGGATGGAATAACTATACTGAACGATTTATCTAAAAAGTAGCTTTTTGTTGATACGACTTCCAAATGTTCTGACAAGTATTGCTGAATGCTTCCACGACTCCGTCCTAGTCAACAGAGAGTATATTATGTTAGTTGAGTTCTTGTTGGGCGACTTGCTAAATTTCCCCAATTTATAACTAAAAAAATTAAATTTTATGTACGAACCTGGTAATTTTTAGCTTAAGTTATAGTATAATTATTATGTTGTACATAAATGCTGTGTGCTCCAAACCTTTTGTTAAAATATTTTGGTAAGATTAGGGTGAATAACTTGTCGTCGTAACAAATACTAACAATAGTATGCAAAATATATGCAATAATTATGCAAAATATTTTAAAAAATGTTCTCAGTCATAATTAATTGAAGTAGTGGTTTAATATAGAACATAAGTTGGAAAATTATATATTAAAAAATTAAATCTTTACAGGTATCATAGGTTTTTGTTTTATGCCTTTACAAACTTTAAATGCTTTTTTCTCGGACTTTAAATTTTAAAGATGTAGGTGTTTTCTAATCCCTAAGGCTTTTATTCTGTTCAAGATATTTTTAAAATTTTTTGTAGATACTCCCAATTGTATGTTCCGTAAAAATTAGTATGAATTTAGGTCTGAGATCTTTTAGTTTTTTTTTTTTTCTTTCTTTCTTTTTTTTAATGCTTAAGTTTAAAAAATTTCGGGCTTTTTCCAGGTTTATCTGGATAAATAATTATTCAAAAAATCAACAAGGGTACACATTTTCAAATCCTTATTAACTTTTGAAATAAGAAGACCACATTAAGAAACATAAGTCACTTAAAATGACTACAAAAATTTAAAAATTAAGCATTTTATGGATTAGAAAAACTTCAAAATTTCTTAATTTTTAAAATTGTAAAATAATAGCTAGTTGAACTGGTTTTTTTGGTTTCTTGCTTCATCGGTTTAATAATATAACCTGAATATAAAACAAAGATTATTTTTACTGTTACTATCTCTAAGCAAATTTTTTGAAAAAGGGTATGGTGGGTAGGCTTAACGAGTTTGAAAATAATCAAATTAAAAAAAATTAGTATTTTTTTGGACAATCTCAAAATAATCAACGTAACAAAATTACTAAAGCTATTGAAATAATTGTCACTTTATGAAAATAAATAAAACGTACACTTGAACATTAAACGAATAAAATAATCAGAGTAGCATAATTTAAAAAATGAAACTTACTTTTCAGTTACTTGTCAGACTTCGTATGATTGTTCATATTTGGTGGGGAAAGAAATGAATTACCTTTTTCACATTTTTTCATACAGGGATAAATTGAAACAGATTCCTAAAATCACAGAATTACTTTAACTAATTTTAGAGTTTTATCTCAAAATTTAGATTTAACTCTTTTCTTTCACTTAACATACAAATAATATGAACAAGTATTAAATAATTTGATTAAAAACTTTTAAAAAATATTATTGTAATGAAGTTTTTATGTTACAGTTGTACATAAAACTTTACAGTTGCGACATTTTCATTACATTCGTTCTGATAAATAGTGGAATACAATTTTTTTTAACAAAAATAAGAATTGGTTTTCATTTTCATTTGCTAAATAAATCATCTGAAATATTTTTGATTAATTAGTTTACATTACGTGCATTGGTTATACAACAATTATAATCAGTTCATTTCTTCTTTACTATTTGCCATTCGGGGTTTTTTCCAGGATATATTTTAAAGAATCGGATAAAATAATTTAATAATATACATATATGAATAAATGCTGTATTATATTATATTTCACTGAATTATAAAACATTTAAATCACGTAAGTATATTTGTAAAACATTCGCTTGGAATTTTTTTTATTAAAGAATTTTCAAAAACATGTTCTTTTTTTTAAAAAAATCTTAGTCAATATTAGAATATATTTCTTGATTGCGTTACTCATTTATGAACTTAAATAAAAAATCATAAGTTATCATTCTCTAAATAAAATCCTTTCAAGTTTTCCGCATATAATTTGAGAATAGCGTTTCACTATTTTCATTTTTTTTACCCAAACAAATAATATTCGAAACGAATAATAAAAAAAACGAATTTATGATTTCTGCTTATGAGTTCACTGTATCTGTTTAGATAAATGTTATAAAATTTCGTTTCATTACTTTAGTTTTCAATCAAATATCTTGTCAAAATAAAAGAACAAAAAAAAATGGAAAAGAAAAGAAAATATTTAAAAGTTTATAAGAAAAGTTCAATGAAGTTGTTTCTGAAACAATAAGGGAAAAAAATTATTGTAATAAATGTAAATAAAATTATTGAAACACACCTTGTAAGTTAACATCTCTTGTATCTCGTCTTTTTTTTTTCTTTCGAATTTATAATCCTCTTCCGTATACGACCACGTGCGAAGACCACGATATCAATCTTTAAATGGATTGTTGCGTGGACTTAATGACGTAGTTTATGCTCTTTGATCAGACTAATATCTCACCACTGGTAGCAACAACAACAACAAAAAAAAGAGTTTCGAGGACTTATGATTACAATTAGGGCTCTATAACAAACAGAAGAGCCAAATCAGTTTGATAATCTTATTCATAAAAATATTGATATATTATTTTTCATTTTATTTTTTCTTGGGATATCTCCTCAATCTACAACTTAAAAGCAAATTGTTTACTTATACGGGACTTTTTTTTAGAATAATAAATGATATATTTAGTTTTAAAATTCTATGTGTTTTTTCATGTAGTAGAGGAAAACAGTCAAACTAAAGAAACCTCTCTAACAGGCTAATGTCATTGTTAATTACCATTGTTTCAAACAATTGAAATTTCTTTGTAAAACTCGAAAGGTTTTGATACATATTCTGTTATTCCACAGGGAACAAAATTTAAAATTTTAACAACGAGTCTGAGCTTTGTGTTGAGAAAATTTCCATGAATTTTTCTTAACACGATATAAATTTATCAATTTATAAGAGATTAAATTAATTTCGTTTGAGAATGTTTCTATAAAATTCCAAGCTTTATTTTCATGGATAACATTGAAACATATCTTTTGTATAGAATTTTCATTAAACTTTACATATTATATTCAAATAATTTTCTTAATAAAAAAAAATTTTATGTACCATGTTTTTATAACCAATTTCATGCATTGCCATCCACTTCTGAGCTATAGTCCAAATTTCAAGTGTTTAGCTCATCGGGAAGTTAGTTTAAAATCAATTACAAAATTCCACCCGGACAGACATACAAGAAAGCGAGTTAATAAAAACATGGTAACCTAGGGGCCCCTCTTAGACCCCAGAGCCACGAAATTGAATAACGTAGAAGCAACTCGACCCGTGCTATCGACAGGTGGTCTTTGTTCGTGTAAATTCCTGTAAGTTTCGGAGTTACTGGGCCCCTGTTGAAATCGGGGCCCACCTCTTCGGGGGCCCGGGTTCGAGACTAGAACTTTTTTTACGCATTTTCATGCTTTGTCATCCACTTCTGAGCTATGGTCTAAATTTCAAGTCTCTAGCTCTTCGAGAAGTTAGTTTAAAATCAATTATAAAATTCCTCCTGGACAGACAGACTCTTCGGAAGCCCGGGTTCGAGACTAGAACTTTTTTTTCCCCACATTTTCATGCTTTGTCATCCACTTCTCAGATATGGTCCATATTTCAAGTTTCTAGATCATCTAGAAGTTAGTTTAAAATCAATTACAAAGTTCCACCCCGACAGGCATACAAGAAAGCGAGTTAATAAAAACATGGTAAAATGAGTTGCAAAAGACAGTTTTAAATAAGAACTGTGTTATTTGTTAGATAATGGGGATAAGAGAGAAATTTGTTTTTAATTTCTCACCAAAGGAAAAGAAAAAGAGTATAATAACAATGAACTGCTCGAAAAATAAATTTTAAACAGTTCATAAAAAAAAATTGAACATAGATTTATTAATTAAATTCCAAAAATTTCTTTTAAAAATAAAATCTTAACCTTAATTTTTTCACATATACAGTGACGATCAAAATTGTGGACACTTTCTGATATTGTTATGTTTTTTAAGGTTATACACTCAGAAAATGTTACGTTGCACAAAATGCAAAGCATTTTATATCATTTTTTTAAAAAAAAGAGAATTTAATACTTAATTCAATACAAAAAAAATCAAATGTTTTCAAAACAAAAAAAGTTATGTTGCAATAACTATCGATATACATTAGATAATGCTGATACCAGTGACTTATCTGTGTTTTAGTGGAGTAGCCTATTTTATTACAGCTTCACATAGATGTTTTATAGAGCAGAAAATAGGTTTAAACTCTTTCTTCGCTATTATATGATGCTTAGAAACAATTATATCCTCAATTAGTTCCTTTTTATTTCATGGGTACCGCATTCGGACAAGAGTTTTCAAACGGTTCCACAAGTTTTCGATAGGATTGCGGTCAGAACTGTTTCTTGGACAGGAAAACAATGATATTTAGTCAAGAGGCAATGACATCAAATAAAAGATTAGATTAGACGCCTAGAAAGAGATGCGTGACGATAAAGGGGTCTCTCCTATGTAAAAATTGCAAGACAGGTGAATGATTCAATGACTGCATTTGGACACTGAAACTTTTCTTTAAGATTTCAGGAGACGAATTTAATAAAAAACAAGATATCAATCATTGGCATGCCCAAGTAATTTTAGCGCGTTTTCACATATTGTATTTTACAATAATGCAACTAATGAACTTTTTACTAACAAAAAATAGTTGTACTGTACTTTTAAAAAAAATTTTTAATTATTAAATTTAAATATGATTCGGCTCATCTAGGGCACAAATGCGACCCAATGCCGAAAAACCCGAGGTCAATTGGTTGCTTATTGGCTGAGAAAAAGGTACGACAAAATATGGAACGAAGACGAAATTTGCGTCCTAATAGCGCTTTTGTTCCACTACTTGAAAAGCGCACTAATAAAGCAGGAAAAGGTGCAACCTATCTGTCGATCACTAAAAAAACAAAAACATCAAGATAATGTCACAACGGTTATCAGAAGTTATCTGAATGATGATGTGTTTCTGTAAGTTAAAACACAATCAGGAGAAAATCAGCAGATGTTAGACTAACAAGGGGAGGCCATGACTAAGGAAATTCCTTTCAGGACGAGACTTTGTGTAATAGTAGTACACCTGTAGGGTGTTCAATCCTCAATGTATTAGCGCCGAACGGCCCGTTAATTCGGAGAAAATAGGTTTCGAAATTCAAACTTAGCTTTTATACAGTTAAATTTTAATTAGCGTTAGAGATGCAGTGGCATAGGTGGTAGCGTACCTGCTTACCACGAGGTCGGTCAAGAATCGAGCCGCGTGATCGATCGCTTTTTATTGTTGAGGTTGTTTTATTTTTTCAATTCATTTAATTATTTTTAGAATTAAATAAATTTATTTAAAAAAACTTTTTAAATATTTTATATAATTATAAAATAATTAACTTAATAATATATAATATTAGATATATATTATTTGTATTATATTAATTATCAAATAATTTTTTATAAATAATTGCAATAATAATTTTGCATGTTATTATAATATTATATATAATATTTTATTAATAATATATTGTATTTCATATTATAAAACTATTTGTAACTAATTTTATATAAAATATCATTTAATATTTAATAAACTTTTTAAAAATAATTAAACAAGTTGGGGAAAAAAAGAAAAATCAATTTGATCGCGTGACTCGAACCCTATCCACCTGCGTAGAAAGCAGGTACGCTACAACCAATGCCACACACACTGGGTAGCTGGAGGTAAGTAAAACTTAATTATATAAAAGATAAGCATGAATTTCGAAGGCTGTGTTCTCCAAATTGACTGGCCTTTTCGGTACTATTACATTGAGGGTTGAACACCCTAAAGGAGCACTACTGTTACACAAAGTCTTGTCCCCAAATGAATTTCCTTAGTCGTGCCATCCCTTTGTAAGAAAATACACTCAAAAGGCCTTATGTCAGTTTATTGCAGCACTGAAAAGATTACAGCGGTCCAGTGGCGGCGTTTGACGTCAGCGACGTCGGCAACCGCCGACGGCCTCGCACTTGAGCAGGCCTCACAAAGTTTTTAATTATTTAAAATTTAGTTATTCACACAGTTCGTCTATTTTAATTTCTATTTGTGTAATTTTTGTCATCATTTTATTAGCAATAAATCTCGTTTACTCATACATTAGTGTAACTATAATTCGGCTTATGTAATTTAACGTTTTCTTGACTGGGAAAAAAGGAGGCCTCGCGAACCCTAATTTCGCCGACGTCCACGCGTGGTCTAGCGCCGCCACTGCAGCGGTCAAAGGAACGCATTAATTGGACAAAGATTAGTGGTCACGAGTTATATGGAGGAATGAAACTAAGATATCGTTATTCGGTAGTGATGACCGAAAATATGTTAGTCGTAGAAAAGGAGAAATGCTACCTTCGAACTGCATCTATGCAACTGTGAAGTACTCACATATTTGTATGATTTGGTCATGCATAGCAGATGGTATCGATCGCCTTCATATCATACATGGGACACTGTCAGAAATACGTTCAGCCATTCTAGAACCCAAACTTCTATCTTCCATCAGGGATTTATTTACCAGCAATGCTTCATTTATTTTTCAACAATATTCTTCTCCTTGCCACACAGTAAAGTAATTGAAAGATTGGTATCGTTCTAAGATCACTGAGTTGTTGTCCTGGCCAGGAAACAGTCCTGGCCTCAATTCTATCGAAAACTTGTGGCACCGTTTGAAAACTCTTGCCCAAATGAGGTACCCATGAAATAAAAAGGAACTAATTGAGTATATAATTGTTTCCCGGCAACATGGAATAACGAAGGAAGAGCTTAAAACTATTTTCAGCTCAATGAAACATCGATGTGAAGCTGCAATAGGAAATAAAGGCAACCCCACTAAGCACTGATAACTCACTGCTATCATTAGTATCTTATGTGTAAATGTGTATCGATAGTTATTGCAGCACAACTTTTTTTGCGTTGCAAATATTTAAAATATGTTTTTTGCATTGAATTTAGTGTAAAGTTCTCTTTAAAATGATGTAAAATACTTTGCATTTTGTGCGACATAACATTTTCTACAGCATACAAACTTAAAAACATAATAATTTTCAAAAGTGTCCACAATTTTGATAACAACTGTATACATATATCTTTCACCTAAGTATTTTCTCTTTGCTTTTCATCTCTTGTGATTTTGATTTGTTTTCTGTGGGTGACACATATTTTTGTGTTCCTAATAATCCACCGCGTGACCTGGATTCAGCTTTCAAAAAGCAAAGTAGAAATTATGTTGGCTTTAAATTTACAGCAGAGAAAATGATATAATTTTATTATTGATTGATTGGTTGTAAGGGATGCAAGCAACACAGACTATTATTTTATAACATTTCGAGACTAGCAACTAGGCTTAGTAAAATTACTCGGTCTATGCTCGGTGGTACATTATAATGGTATATGTAGCATCGATAGAAAGTAACCATTAAAACTGTTATACAGCTATATTAGTAGGCTACTCTGTTAGTTTATATTTATATTTTTAGCAATTAGTATTCTCATACTTGTTAGTATTTTTCACATCTTTTAGGCTAGTTTTTTTAACAGATTATTTAACATAGAGAGGATTATTACAGTAGATAATGACAAGATATTCAAAAATATGGGGATTGTAGAGATTCAACAAGACTTTTTAATAGATATTCTAGAGTATTCTAAAATGAGGAATACTTAAAGAATTCTAAAAAATATTTTATGCATTGCAATAATTTTTCTATTAACTCTAATGATATTAAATGCAATAGATATTACTCAAGTAAGCATCAAAATAGTAAATTTTGCAATAAAAAAATTTACTTTTATAAAAGATGTGGGGACAATAGATGTAAAATGATAAGTAATGATCAAATCAAAGATGATTCTAAATTTACCTTCTGTAAAACATTTAACTGTATTTACTTATTGGCGTGTAAGCAATGCCAGTTTAAATATATTGGATAGACATGTAGCAAAATTAATATTAGAATTAATCAACATAGATTTGATACTAAAAACTTTAATAGTATAAAAAATTCAAATAAAATAGAAATAAGGCACTTCCATACACATGGATTTGAAAATGTACTTAATATTATTAAAGTAGTCCCTAATGTTAAAGAAAGATTATGGTGGGAAAATTTCTACATTAAATATTATAATGCAGCTTATTGTTATGGACTAAATGTATTATACCAAGGAAAATATATTCTCAATGCTATTAAACAAAATTCTCAAGATTATTTTTACGATATGAGATCAAAAAGACTAATAAAATAAATACTAGAGGGAATAGGACGAAACGGTTAAGCAGAGACAAAAAATACTATTTCAAATAGTATTAGTGATAAATGTAAAAGTTTCGAGAACAATTTTAATATAAAACACATTAAATATTTCATGTTTGGACTAAGTAAGACAGAATTATGTACTATGGAAGATGTACTAAATTCAGATAAAATTAAAGATTGTCATGCCTTACATGTCATAATAGATATTCACAAATTTTTGAAACATAAACATAAAATAAAAGTCAATGTAAATAAAAAATTTCAAACAGAATATTGTACATTATTATATATGAATAAATCGTATGATAATATTAATTTTTCTAGCATTTTTTAAAAACACATGTCAACTTTCCCAATTCAAAATATCACTATTAAAAAGGCTTTTAAATATAATAAAAAAATAGGTAGATCAATTTTTAACTATAATGTACCTATGAAGCAGAAAATCTTAATATGTATTTGCAATGAATTTAAAGAATTCATAGATAAATATCCCCAGCATGTTATTACTGGTGACATCAATATTGTAAAAGACAATAATCTAAGAAATATAATGAATAACGGTACCGGTTTTAGACTTATGATTTCTAATAATAATAAAATTGTCAAAAATCAGTTATATAATGACATTGAGCAATTCATTTACAAAGTTCCTATTAAATATAGTATGCCTTTAGAAGCATTCACAGAATTTAAATGTAATATTACACAACAGATTAATAAATGTAACTTTAGTACAAATAATAATATTTTTTAATGATACTAACAATCAGATTAAAAAATTGCAAAATAAATTTATTATATTTTATATTGATAAAATGCCGGGATTTTGCCTTCATATGTAAATACAATTATAGTTTAATGATCAAAAAACATTTTGATAATAATACAGCTTTTATTAAGTCATCAATTTCTGATAGAGAAATAAAAAATCGAATTTTGGCTTTTCATAAACTGTTAAAAATACAAACTAATAATAATTTTTAATTTCCACATGTATTTCTTATTCCTAAATTTCATAAGGACCCTTTCAAGTTTAGAACAGTTACTAATGGTTTTACATATATCAGCAAATCAGGCAAAATTCTACATGAAATATTACAAGATACAATAAATAATCTTAAATTCTCAGCCATACTTAAAAATAGTAAAGAATTTATTGAACAAATTAAAGATAAATAGATTTTTTCAGTATATAGTTTAGATTTTCAAGATCTTTTTAACTTTATTAATATTGATAATATGATTAAAATACTTATAAAATTACATAAAGGTAATTTATTTAAAAATGTCAAATATGATAGATTTGGTTCTCTACTTAGATTTGTTCTAAAAGAGAACTATGTATATCATAATGGTAAATATTATCAACAGATTAAAGGTTTGCCACAAGGTGGCACATCTAGCAACTGTCTTGCCAATTTATACTTACATTATTTTGAAAATAGTTTCATTGACAACTCAGAATATTACATTTTTCGCTATTAGATGATATAATCATTTTTGGCAAGCCAGACAACCTTAAACCTAACATCAATTTTTATTCACAATATCTTAATTTAATACAGACAAATAGTAACAACTATGAAGCAATTTTTCCTGATATATAAATTAAATTAAAATAAAATAGTTACTAATATTTATGATAAACGAGAAGACTTTAATTTCAATATTATAAAAGTACCACCAGAAATATTGTTATTAATTACCACAACGCAATAAATTTCTAGTTTCAAATAAATCAGAAAAAATATAAAAAAACTATAAACATTTTGCTAAATACTATTTAATTCAAAAATACCCAATTAATTTTATTTGTAGATATTTGATTAAAGAAATTCTAAATAGTAAGGATTAAATTTCCATAGTTTATTTATAGGTTATTATTATAAATGTATTATTCTTCCAAGATAGATATAGGTACCACCAAATTCTAATTTTAGATAAAATTAATTGTTTTATAACGGTTTTTTTTAATTTAATTTATTTTATTATTTCTTAAATCATATATAATCTTAGTGTCCCTAAGATAACGGTAATATATTTAAAATTCTTAATTTATTATTTCTATTCTTTTCATATTTTAACTAAGTGCTACTTTTCAACCATCGCTATGCTTTGAATTAGTATTTGGGTCCAGAATCTGGCAATAACTTGTTTATTGTACTCAGATTTAGCACGGGCTCTGCATTTTTAATGCAATTTTTAGGTAAGTTACCTTTTTCTCATAATGAATTTAGATTTTCTATCCATTATTTTCAATAAGCTTTCGCTCAGTATTATTAATAGAAAGGGGGAAGGTTGGTTGGCCACAAAACATCTTCAACCCCACTTTTATATAAATTATTTTATATTTAAGCTGTGCTAAGTCAGCAATGTTTATAATACTGTAGCATCCATGCTTTTATATTTTTTTACTCTCATAGATTGTCTTAAAAGAAAATTACATTATTTTTAATGGTTCATTGTGTAAACAAACTTAAGGTTTGCCTCAAGGTGGCCCTGCTAACAATAGTTTGGCTAATTTATATTTACACTTTTACGAAAATAAATATATTATTTATTGTGATTATTACATTTTTAGATGTATAGATGATCTAATTATTTTTTGATAAAAATAATAATGTTAATCTCAATATAGCGTTTTATCCCGATTACTTAAACCTAGTTAAAATTAATAATAACCCAGTTAAAACTAATCACTTGGATGTATCATTGTATATTAAGGATTATAAATTACATAGTAATATTTATGATAAAAAAGATAATTTTAATTTTAATATTCTTAAAGTACCATACTGGAATTCGAATTTATCAATATCTATATATAGAAATATTATTTTCAAGAATATTTATCATAATGATCTATTAATTAGTGATAAACCTAATATATATTTAAATTTTAGTAACTTTATTAAAGATTGTATTGAACATGAATACCCTGCTAATTTTCTTTAACATTATATTTCTAATAGTTCTTAGTGAAATGACAATATGTAAAAATAATAGCATTTTTAATTAGTTGTGCAGTTAATCAATAGATGGCGCAAAATGTGCTAAATAAATCAATAATAATATATTTTATTTAAAATTAATTGTATATGTCTGGATTGTACTTTTTAAAACAATATTTAGAGTTTAAAAATGAATATATATAGACTTAATGTTATTTTATCATAATTTACTAATTTTATGCGTTACTGATATACTCCTTTCTATCTCATGGAAAAATGGTTATTGCTGTATTCACGTAGTAAGTTTTTCATCTAATTTTTTAGCATTGATTTTAACATATACTAGTAATTATTATAGGTTATATTTTATAATTTTATATTAATAGATTGTGGTTTTATTTGTAATAGTTAAACTTTTCTTGATATTCCTTATTTTCTCTATGACCCAGAGTATTGGCAAATACAGATGAAGGTTGGCTAGCCTTAAATCTTTGTTTAAACCTGAAATGCTGGTTCCTATTACTATCTTGACTAGTTATCTTAGGTTTATAACTATTTTGGGTATATTTATGAATTATATATGTAATATATATATATATATATATATATATATATATATATATCTTTATGTATAAAATATGCGTGTCGCAGTGTTTGTCCGCAATGGACTCCAAAACTACTCAACCGATCATAATTTAATTTTGCATACTGTGCATCATTTCGTCCAACTTAAAACATAGAATAGTTTTTATTTCAATTAATTACGCCCTAATTTTTTTATTCACGGAAATGTGAAGAATCCGGGAAAACGTTGCCAGATTCCCGTAAGAGAATAATCGCAAAATGTGGCAATGCTCATGTGTCTGTGGAAGCAGATATTGCAAACCAAAATGCATGAAAATTAAGTGCCTGGCGTATTTTGGGGTGTGGAATCCGATTTTCGAGTGGGTTTCCAAAAATAACCGTAACTTTGCCGTATAAAGCCGGCCGACCATATTTTAGACACACCATAACAGGTGCTTACATTAAAAGCCTTGAATCGGGAAAACTTGGACCCCCGCGTACTTCAAAATGGATAATCCGAATTAGATATCCAATCTGAGAAATAACTGTAACTTTCCCGGATAATTCAGGATGACAATTTATTATGCAAACCGTGGCAGGAGCTTATCCTTAATGTCATGGTGCGGGAAAAGTGCGTTTCTGTTGTAATTCGGGATGGTGAACGAGAGTTTGAAATCGAATTTTAGAAATTCCTGTAACTTTGCCGGATAATGCCGCACGATCCTAATGCCCCTTCCATGGACTGATCTTGCCGGCTCAGGGGCATAAAAGTAATCTCCAGTTGTATCTAGGGGCGGGAAACGATAATTTGGAATCATATTTCAGAAACTCTACTAAACTTGCCGGATATTGTCTGAATTAGGAGAAAAGGAATATGATTCGCATTCCGCGTCCGGATTTTCATTATCTCTAGCGATTGAACTTGCCCTGCGCTGTAGCATCAAAAGTCTGCTCCGTGTGCATTTCAGAGTGTGAAATGAGAATCTGAAATTGAATTTTAGGAGTTTCGATAACTTTGCCGGGTAATGCCAGTCAACCGTATTTTAAACACACCGTAGCAAGGGATTGCCTTAAAAGCCTTGGATCGTGAAAACTTGGTCCCTGGTGTATTTCAAAACGGATAATCCGAATCTGATATTCAATCTGAGAAATTACTGTAACTTTGCCGGATAATTCAGGATGACCGTCTTTTACGTAAACCGGGGCTGGAGCTCACCCTTAAAGTCTTGGCTAGGGAAAAGTGTATTCCTGGTCTAATTTGAGATGGTTTAAGCGAATCTGAAATCAAACTATAGAAATTCCTGTATTTTTGCCAGAAAATGCCGGGGGATCGCAATATTCTCGGACAGCATTACCAGCCTAACTTGCCGACGTAGAGACGCAAAAAGTAGGTCTTGATTGTATTTCGGAACTGTCGATCCGAATATTCTCAATCCAATTCAAGATAATCTCATATCTACGTCAAATAAAGCCAGACGAAAGCATTTTGCACGAACTGTCGAAAAGGCTTGCTATAAAATTCTTGAGGAGAGAGAAATGCTTTCCTGTTGCTTTTCTGGATAGAAAACAATAATAATGTGAAATCGGATCGGCGTCGAAAGTGGGCACCGAGCGCTTCTTGGGGTGGGAACGAGAATCTGGATACGGATTTCAAAAGCTTCCGTCAATTTTCTGGATATTGCTGAAATGAGGTCAAATGGCTTTGCGTTTGAGTTCCACCTCCGGTTTTTCATGTGGCTGCGGTAGCCAAGTGGTCTAGGCATCGGAATTGGCTATCCTATCATGAGTTCGATCCCAGTACCACTGAAGACCCGCCGTGTAGGGGAGCGATGCACGTAAAATCTGTCGAGAGCTCAAACGTCCTCCCGTTGGTGTGGTGTGGAAGTTAGGAGAGGGGGTCGTCCGCGTCACTTGACCACGGTTCAAAAGTACGCGAACCGTCCCCAAAAGCCCTCGGGTAGCTGAACAGTGGGACGTTAGTATTCACTCACTTACTCACCCGGATTTTCATTCCCTATAGCAACTAAACTTTCAGGCGCAGTCGTGTAAAAATAAGATTGCAATAGTCAATTGCCTCTTCGGGCATTGTTCTCACTTTGTTAGATGGCGGAAAAACTGTCCATTTCACATCAGCTGCCATTGGACATTCATAAAATACAAGATGCAATGTGTACCACTGAAAAAAAGAGTGGATTGGCTATAGTATTGCAAATGAATTCGATCATGATCAGGGATAAGTGTACCAGGACCTATAAACATTCACTCAAAGCTTTACATAGAGCTATGTAAGATTTAAATGGCAACGAGAGAATATTCAGTGTTGCTGTTGTATTACTGTCTGGTGATTTCCGATAGACATTAACAGTTACTAAGCGCTCTACTTTTGCTCACGAGATTAACGTCTGTTTAAAACAATCGTTTTTATGGCGAAACGTGGAAACACTTCGATTGACCATAAACAAGCGAGTACATTTGCAAGATGATTAATCTGAGCAAATATTTCCTAACCAACTACTGAATATTTGAAACGGTGAAGTAGAACTTCAACCCAATACATAATGCATGAAATAACCAGACGATTTCTGTAATGTTCTTTAGGCAAAAAGGAACTGATTGAGAGTGTCTTTCCGGATATACTGTTCTGTAATCATGTTACTTAATCAGGAAAAATGTTGATATTGTGATGAAATAAACTTCCAGACACAGGGTTGTTGCCAGTTTATTCAACACCTTTTCAACCAATCTACACTATTGTTGATAAAAACAAAACTGCAAATTTTGCAACCGAGATTTTGAATTCTCTAGATATATCAGAAATGTCACCACATAATCTTCGATTGGTTCCCTGGTTATTATCTGCGTAACTTAAATTCACCTAGATAATGCAACGGTGCAAGTTTGATTATCAACAGAATTATACCGGGAACTTCTTGAAGCAAACATTTTGACTGTAAAGTTTGAACGAAAATTCGGTTCTGCTACTACGGAATCTGTTGCCACGTTCCCCTGATACCGTTACAATCTCTAATACCATTCAAAGGCTTCAATTCCGATTCGCGCGTTTGGCTTTCGCGATGGACATTAATGATTCTGATACCCGAACAATATTCATTTCATACTTGGACTTAGAAAATCCATGTTTCTCGAATGGGCAACTAGATGTTACATGCTCACGTGTGCAGAAACTGTTGAATCTATTTGAGTTAGTCAGGGCCGGATCTACGTATGGGTTTATGGGCTGCAGCCCAGGGCCCCAGGGTTCTAGGGGCCCCGTTCCCCGTTGAAGATAACAAACAGAAAAAGATGTTTACAATCAAAATAGTATTAAAATAATAAACCAATAAAAAATACAATTCAAAAATAAAATTTCCGAAATACCATATCAAATTTATTTTTATTTTCGAGAGCAAGAGTAATATCCTTTTGTTCTTCCTCCCTATCACCGAATAAGCGGAAATTAATTATTAATAGGCAGAGGCTCTATCATAGGACGGTGCCGATGTGCATCGAGCACTTACACAAACGTAGTGTAATTTTGTCCTTAGCCATTTACTTTTGTGCAATTGGTGCAATTAGGTTTTTGGGCCCCAAAACGGATCTTACAAAGGATTGGAAAACCATAACATAAGGCTTTGGGCCCCTTAGAACCTTGGCTTGGGGCCCCCGCTATGCGGAAGAAGAAACACAACAAGCAGCCTTCATAAAACATATGTTGTTCAGACAGAAGACATCAGTAATGCCCCGACCGAAAAGTGTTTACAAAATGCTGGGTTTGAGTTAAAAAAATACGTTGGCATGGGTTCGTGGCCTAAATTGCTAAGTAATAATTTTATTGATTATATCCTTTCACATGCAATGGGTTATTTTCAAAATAAAATTCCAAACAACATATATTCTGTTTCGGTAAAAGAATACAAACGACAAATGAGATCATTTTCGCACGCGCGAATAATCATTTCCTTAAAAAACTTAAAAATGGAAAATTGCTTGAAAGATCTTTTGACTATGTTATTCGACTAGTATTGGTAATGTTTTTTGTTTGACCTTCAAACTTTTTTCTAAAACAAATTCTCAATACACAGCCGAATTTTCTGATTGGAAACAAGTTGTTTAGAAAATCATGAAAATTTTATTGAACATATAAATTCAGTGCTAATTTGGTTGACACGAAAAGAAAAGAAATCTGTTTTACAAGGGGGGGGGGCATGATTAAGGAATTTCATTTGGGGACGAGACTTTGTGCATTAGCAGTACTCTTTTAGAACAGTGGTCTTTTTCGACTCACGGAACCCCTAGAATTTGAAAGTGCTTTCGTGGTACAACTAGAACTAGAAAGTGTTTTCGTGGACACATACCTCGAAGAATATGTCTCAAAGTTATTTTTTAAGTAGATCATGTTACAGGCACTTCATGTAAAAAGCAATTAAAAATATTTGCATTTATTATTAAAAAAATTCTCATCTAATTTTGTTAATATAATTTACTCATTAATAATATTAATATATGATTCACACAAGTGTCACCTATCCATGCATTATGTTTAGTAACTGAGATATGTGCTTCCTTTTTTTCTTACGAACTGTCGAAGTCTAGGTCTGTTGAGATTAAGTGTAATTCCATTACTTATTCTGAGTTTAATTTGCTTTTATACTTTGTTTTCGTAGTCACTTACATTGAGAAATATATTTAACTTAAACACAATGTTCTGAATGGCATTAAAATGTTTATAGCTGTGTGAGAAATCGCGTGTATTTTGCACGAGAGAGAATTTAAAACCTAAAATTTAGAAGCTGTTCTTGCTTAAATTTAGATTTTAACATCAACTCTATAACATGTTGTTCGTTTTCCTTCATTATAAGTGTTTTTTCTACTAATGTAAAAAGGTGCATTTTCCATTAGAAAACTATTTAGTTTTGCAAGAAATTGTGCTAACTAACGAGCATAAAATTATCTCGTGGAACCCGAGATAGTAAACAATAGAATATTCACAATCTAGTAGAAAGTATATATATATAAAGTTAAAATGTTTTTTTTATTCTTTTATTATTTTATAAAAAAAAGTTTAAAAAATGTTGCCAAAAAAAAAAGTTATTATATATGAATAAAATTTTCAGTTTTAATGAATAGGGGCGCAATGAGCTTTCGATACTTGTAACTTATAAACTTCATAAGAGAACGTGAATCAATTTTGCATACATATTTGTTTCTTTTAGATTTCTTATTGTGATTCGTGTAACCCCAGGGTTCCATGGAACACAGTTTAAAGACCACTGTTTTAGGATGTTCAACCCTCAATGTAATAGTGCCAAATGGGCAGTCAATTTGGAGAAAATCGCAATCGCAATTCATACTATACAATTCATTTGATACAATGAAGTTTCAATCAGCTCCAGTGATGCAGCGGCATAAATGATAGCGCACCTGCATTTTTTGCAAACGGTCAGGGTTCGAGTCACTCGGTAGACTTGCTTTTTTCTCCAATTCATTTAATTATTTTTACAATTAAATAATTTTTCCTATCGAATATTTTAAAAAATTATAAAATAATTGCAGTAATAAAATATCATAAACAATTTTACATATTATAAAACTATTTTTTATCTAATTATAAAATTATTTGTAATATATTTATAAAATATAAGTTAAATATTTGTATAATTATAGTAATTGTTTTAGTTTTTAAAATATAAAATAATTACATAAAATGTTTAAAAAGCATTTTTAAATAAATTTATTTAATTGTAAGAATAATTAAATGAATTGGAGAAAAAAATAAATCGATCACGCAACTCGAACCCTTACAGATAGCGCGAAATGCAGGAGCACTACCACTTATGCTACAGCATCACTGGAGCTGAATAAAACTTAATTGTATAAAAGCTAAATATGAATTCCGAAGGCTATTTTCTCTGAACTATTATTGAACATACTATCTTGGAATTTCTATTTGACGCTATTATATTGAGGGTTGAACACCCTAAAGGAGTACTACTATTACACAAAATTTCGTCCCCAAATGAATTTCTTTAGTCGAGCCCTCCCTGTTGTTAGATAAACAGTTCCAGGGCAACTAAGAAAAGATATACAATATAATATTACCACAACGTCCTGAAACGTGTTATTGCGGTAGTATAGTATTTGGCTACAAGAGGATTAGCATTTAGAGGTACCGAGGAAGTTTTTGGTTCTCCTCATAATGGTAATTTTATGGGTGCCCTGGAACTGCTAGCAGAGAGTTCGACCCTTTCGTTTGTGAACATATTGAACAGTGAGAATTACGAGCAAAATCGTTAATATCGTACTTATCAAAAACAATATATTAGCAAATAATCGAGATTATGGGCAAGCAAATCATTAAAACAATTACAACTCAAATAACGTTGACACAAAGTACTATTCTATTGTGATGGACTCAACACCAAGTTTGTCCCACAGTGATCAATTTGCTATTATACTACGATATTGTTTTCGGGGAAAAGTGTATGAAAGATGCGTTTCATTGATAAAGATTAGTAGTCACACTGGATTATATTTGCTTAATTCTCTACAAGAATTTTTAGAAACAAATATTCTGCTATTGTATAATTGTAGGACAAATAATATTGGTTATTAATAAAATATTAATTATAATATTAATAATAAAATAATATAAATATTAATTATAATAATATAAATTATATATAATATATAATAATATAAATTATAATATAAATATTAATTATATATACTATATTAATAAAATAGGTATAATTGTAGACATTTGACAAAAATGCCAATACGTCCGGTCAATATAATGGTGTGCACAAGCTCATTCTAATCGGAAAAAAATTCTCTAATTATGTGCCGTGTGCTGTACATTCTCTTTGTCTGGTTATTGCAGAAACAGTTAAGGTTATTTTTGAAATAATGAACTTCTTTGGTTTAGTGCAACAAATATATAATGTTTTCTTTTCTGCTTCGACCTGTAGGTGGGAACTTCTAAATCGTGAAATTAAACTGAAATCTACCTTGAAAAGTTTAAGTCAGACCAAATGTTCTTGTCGTTACGATGCTGTTGAAGCCTTAAAAGATAATTATAGTAATAACATAAATATTTTTAAAAAATTTAGGGACAGTGAAAATAAGAAAATTGATTTCCGAAAAAACGCAGTAAAGCTTTTAAAAAAAATTAACAAAACTCGAAATTGCCATTTTAATTATATTCTAAGAAGAAATTTTTGAAAGATTTAATTTTCAGTTAGTAAAAAATTACAAACTCCTGGTTTTAACATCTGTGAAGGAAATTGTGGCTACGATAGCCTAGTGGTCAAGGTATCGGATCGTGGCTGGCATGTCATGAGTTCGAGCCCAATACCACTAAAGACCCGCCGTGTAGGGGAGCAATGCACATTAAATCCGTCCAGTGCTCAAACGTCCTCCCATTGGTGTGATGTGGTAGTTAGAAGAGGGGGTGCCAGCTGAGGTGTCATCCACGTCACTTGACCATGGTTCAAAACTACGAAGTATGTCACCAAAAGCCCTCGAGTAGCTGAATAGTGCAGCATTAATATTCACTCACTGTGAAGGCAATAAGTTAATTATGCCATTTAAAACGTTTGTAAGCAATGTACATGGATCAGATAAAAAACTAAAAGAGTATCAAGAAGCAGCCAAAAAATTAAGTCCTAGTGTAAAAACAGAATATAATGATGTGAACAAGAGACGGGTTGTTTCAAAATTTGCTGATAAATTGACAGAATAAGCTGTGTATGGGACAGAAAAATTTAAAAGGGACACGCTTATTGTTGCGTTAGATAAGCTAATCTTTGATTTAAATAGAAGTCAAGTATATGCAGAATACATAGTAAGAAATTAAAATTTTTGATGGATTTTCAAGATCAAAGTAAGGAGAACGTCCCCCTGAAGAGTGTACGTGCTATTATTGATTACTATTCAGATGTGTGACGTAGACCAACATTTAGTAAATGATGGTGTTCAACTCAAAACTTATCTGAAACAAACTTTGCTATCCTATACTTGTAGTGATATGTTAAATTTAGTTTTTGAAAAGAAACTTGTTGACGTCTTTCCAAATTTGTTACCATTTTAAAGATTTTTATAATGCTTCCTCTTACTAGTGAAGCGGAGCGTGCATTCTCTAAAATGTCCTATATAGAAATATAGGACAACAATGATAAATACTAGACTTACTTATTTATCACTTCTTTCTATTAATACTGATCTCATTAAAGACTTAAAATGTGATAAGCAAATAAAAGAATTTGTTGCACAAAAGTAGAAAAGTTTTTTTTTTGTGTGTGTATTATGTTAATAGTTTGAAATAGAAAAAAAAAGTTTCGTATATTTTAAATTTTTCTTAGGAAAATGGCAAAGTTTTTAATTATTTAGGGGGCCCTTAGATACTGTTAGCTCAGCGCCCCCAAAGGTAACGGTCCGGCCCTGGAGTTAGTAAAATATGGGTTACCGAAAAATATTGTGCACCGATTAGCAATTAGTTGTATAAAATTATTTGTTGTTATACTTTAAAATGATAAAAATAATTTTAAAAATTGCAATGAATCAACGTTATTTACCACATTTATAAAATTAAATATTCATATATTGCTACTTAATGACTTCGTTAGTAATTCATGCATTATGCTACACTCAAATAGGAGATGAATGAAATGCAAAATTAAAATAATTTGTTGTTTTACACTTTATTTCAACCCTCTAAAATTATAAAAGAAGATTAATTTGGATAATATTGAACTAACGTATTAAAACAAAGCCACAGCAACGTGTGGCCGGGTCAGCTAGCATATATATATATATATATATATATTACATTTAAGAATTATAAATATCTTGGTACTGTGTTCATTTTCTACTAATAGACTTCGATGTTTTGTCAGTAACAGATTTAGGCTTAGGCCTGCAAATGCCCGAGCCTAGAGCGGCAAATTTTTGAGGCGGCAAAAGTTTGAAATCGATTTTGTTGTTTATCAACTGTAAGAAACTTAATTTTAATGCTTCTTTTCTTGCTTTAACAACCTCGATATGTCAATATCAAAAGGGTAGAATTACTTTTTAAAATAATTAATCGTGTAAGGAGTAAAATTTAAAATATTTAATAAATAGGTGCTAAAAAAATTTTGCTAAATATAGCATTTATGCATTAACGTTAGATTTTTCATAAATTTTTCATAAAAAAAATCTAAATGTAGCGTTGTTTGCTCATTATTATAACACAAAATATTAATTCACCATGTTTAATGATACCTTTGTCTGGTTACTCAAAAACTTTATTATTATTATTATTATTTTAATCTCGCATGAAAATTTTATAGTTTTAAGTAATGCGAGGCGTAATTCATGCCTAAATTCAATTCTGACATTTTCTTCGAATCCATTGTTACTATTCGTATTATTATTATTATATAAAGGCGTCAAATAAATTTTGGCCTAGGACGCCATTGAACCTCTGTGTTTTATCTATTGTTCATAAAAAAAATTAATATTGATTATCTTAAAATAAATACTAATTTACAGATTATATAATACAAACACATGGAAATACCAATCCGAAATGCTGGAACTACTGATGTCGATATATTACTTGTATCAACCTCAAAAAATGTGATAAGGGATAGTTTGTAAAATATCCTTCGTGCATCCTCGAAAAATGTCTCTTTTTTCTTTTCTTTCTAATACATAGTCATATGGAAGGATTTGATATACATCATGAAGATCTAAAAAACATTTAACCTGATCGGAATGATTATGCTCTTACATAATACTAATAGAGAGAATCGGTGTCTTTAGAGTTTAGAGAACGAAAATTGTTTCAAAGCCTCTCACCAGATGGCACACTCAATGAAACTACGTCATCAATGACATCCAGATGAAAAAAAAATTTGCATCTTTCTCCACGCAGCAATGTAGTGCAGTCATGCTTCCCTTTCTTTTCTCCAGCACACGAACGGAATAATACGTTGCGAAAGTAATTCAATAAATTGAACAGTATTAATCCAATTTCTAGGAATGGAATCATAATTGTGTAAAAGAACACATCAGCTATACTTATAATTAACTGAACTGAACACGAAGCACAATTTTAGTCTAAAAAGTATTTCATTTTTGATGACAGCTTGCAACATTATAATTCATACATCCGTTTTTGTATAGAGTTTTTAAAATTTCAGAAATCCATAAATAATTAATTTTTATTTTAACTTGTGTAAAGGGATAGTTCCTTTAGCGTTACAGTATAAGGGGGAGAAAAATTGTAAAACACATTTTATACTAGAAAGAAACGGATCAACTCACAGATAAAAGTGAGTAGTATGATGAAATATACTGCTCTGTACAAGATAGAGAATTCAGAATATAACATTAATGTTGAAAAGTGCTTTTGTTTTCGAAAAAATATTCCAAATGGGGGTTCTAAATTCTTTTAACATTACGTCAGTGGTGTATACAGACTATAGCTCGGCAACCCAAAATTCGCATGAGATCATTTTTATCAGTTATATTGTATCTGCAATGGAATGTCTTTTTATCACAGATATTTATTCCATTAGGCTTAACAGCAGTGATAGGCTGACTAACCAACACTAAGGATCCATCTGATTGGTTTTGTAATATTTAAGAGCTTTTTTGTCAGCATTTACGTCATTCTTACTATAGTAGGCACTTTTCTTCCGTCTGCGTAGGATTTATCTCTTGATTTAAATGCATAAATAAGTATTAAAGAAAAATGATGTATCTTCAAATTGTTGATAAGAACCCTTAACGCTACGTACCGCAAAAAGGATAAACCTCTCAAAGCTGCTTCTGTCACGATTCATCTTTACCAAAGTAAGTGTTGTTGTTGTTTTATCATTTAACAAACTAAAAAATGAATCTTTCTAGTAGATTTAACATGTATCAAATTCATCACATGTAAAGTCAATTTTAATCAGGATTCGAACGTTTATTAAATGAATCGCTCCTTTTTTTTATTCAGTTTTTTTACATAAGTAAATTGTGACTGTTTGGATCATCTTAAAATTCCCTTGAGTATACTTTTTTAAATCAACATAAACGTTTTCCCCCTGTCATTTGCTTGTACGAATAATCCCGCATCCTGTGAAAGAGGATATTTTTTAACTGATCAATCACTTGTCATCATCGATTTATTACGTAAACAGGAAATAATAAATAAAAATAACTTCTTTTTGTCATATAGACTTAAGCAACAGTTTGGAATAATAAAAAACGCATAAAATTTCAAATAATTTTTTTCGGACTTTCGTGACCAGTCTTAAGATTTCTTAATATTCGAAATTATTTACTATTTTTAAATGAATTTTTCTATTTCTGTTTCTCACCTATTTATTGTTTTGCGTACTCATTCTCATTTTAATCGAATGTTATTTCAGAAGTGTTTTAGTTATCTTCGTAAACTAAAGACAAGCATTCCTTAATTCGATTTATTGCAGATCGTATTTTAGCTGATGTGCATTTTATTACAAATATTCTTATTCTAGTCTTTTAATTGCATCGAAATGTTTTTTTTTATTTTTATTTTTCGTTTTTTTTTCTAGTTATACAGGTTTTCACTATATTGTGTATGTTTTTGAAAAATTTTAAAAATTAGAATACATATGTAATATTAAAGTATAGTTTTTCATTGTAAGTCTTTTTCTTATCCTATGTATGTTAGATACTATGATGCAAATGAGTCATTCGAAAAAGCTACCGAAGCAGTTATCAACATTTTTCTTTCTATTAATTTTGAAATTCAATTTGCAACTATTTCAACTAAATTTGACTTCTTGTGTTCAAAGATGTAGAAGAATAGGGTAAAAATCGTTATACATGCACAAAATGAAGATAAAAATATTTTATGCTTAAAAATCTTAAATTTAAGAATTAGTTAATTCTAATTTTTTAAAAGGGATAGTGTCACCAAATGCGTTTCAGCGGCATTATAAATGTGTAACTTATTTAAAAAAACTCATCACAAAATATTTTGGAGTTATTTCATTCAATTAAAAATTAAATTTTTTGAGTTTCAAAAGTCAGTCCAAGTTTAGTTCTTTAATTTGACTTATAAATAGCAAAACAGTTTATGAATTTTAAGAATAATTTTATGTCAAAATTTAAAGACCGGAAAGGCTCTCTGACGGTAGCTTGTTTTCATAAAGGTGTAATGTTTTTTATCATTGAACTTCGCTTTCGTTGATTTTGTGAAGAGCGAATTTCTGCATAATGTTGCCTACTCTCAAAACATAATAGAATAATGCTCAAGTACCTCAAATAATTTTAAAAAATTTTAAAAGTTTCACTAAAACAACGAGTTTTTTTTTCTTTTTGTATCTTAGAAAATTAAATAGAATGAATATCAGAAAAATGTGTGAAAACATATTTTCCGACTCTGAAACTGAAATTACGAAATATATAGGTAGAAAATAGAAAATCACGATAATATTTCTCTTCACCCCCCCCCCCCTCCTCTGCTTGTTATACTTCTAGAAATACTATCAGTCATAGAATTGAAGAAAAAAAATTTATGTTATGTATATGTTGTTTTACGAAAGATCCGTGAAAGCTCCTTTGAAATGCTTTCCAAATATATGTACATCTTAGATTATTTAAAGTAATTTTACACAAGAATGCACACCTATGAAAGAAAATGAAATGAAACATCTACAATAATTTAGAAGTTTCTGTGTGTGATTGAAATAAAAATTATTATTGTGATACTAGGATTATCAGTCTTCTGCCTTTTACCTAACATATTGGATTTATCAGCCAATCGACATTATTTTTAACATAATGTTGAGGGCACATCCATAGGAGCCCATGTTAAATTGCATGAGTTTATGTACCTTTTTCTCCGAAATACTTACTTCTTATGAATAAAATTTTTACAGTAGGTTATATATACTATTAATAACACTTTAAAGAAGGAGTTTGTCTTTTTATTAAAAAATAAATTAATTATGAATTTTTTAAAAATTGTCCAATGTTTTTGCCCTGAAATTTAGTTTAAAAAAGTCATATCTAAAGAAGTTTGCTAGATATAACTAATTCCCTCCATTAAATTATGTAAACATGTTAAAAGTCTGTTCACTGGAAATTTCAGGATTATATGATAGGTAGTTTTTGAGAAAAAGGTACATAAAATGAAAAATATTACATTTTGAGAAAACAGGTTTTAAAGAAAAAAATTGTAATTTTTTGAGCAATGAGTTTTTTAATACTTCCCAGAAGCAAATGAGGCCATTTTTTTTTTTTTATCTCTCTGCTTATACAAAAGACTTTTCTAATTTTCTTTTTTCCTTTTTTAAACAATATTGCCTTTTTTACGGATCTCAAGATGCTTTCGTTGGGCTACACGAATCCTACGTGTATATAGTTTTTTGAAGCATGCCACACAGTTATAACTTGGCTCAATATTACAATGCTTTAAGATCATTAATTTTGATACATGACTCATACTGAATGGTTCAATAGCCATATTTACCCCTAATTTTAGAGTTTTTAACCCCGCAAGTGTAGATCTTGGAATCACTGACCATATGATGTTATGAACTGACTCATTTGGGTTCTGAGTCTTTCCATGTAAACATTTTCTTAATGACATAAGACCACCTACATCTCTAAAAAATTGGCTTATATAATTTAATTCATTATGGTATATGTGTTCGGCACACATGTACCATAACATATACCATAGTGCCTTTCGTTACGTTCAGCTTCTATCTTTTGAAATTTACACCCGACATTTATAATCGCAGGACACAGTCCATGTTGAGGGCTCTCGTTTGATCATTGGTAATATTTCTAATAGCTATTCCATAATATCTTTGAATTTTTTACATTAAAATGTCGGAGACGGCCTCTTAAGCTTTTTCGCTTTTAAGATCCAAATGACGTGTACCGATACATTTTTCTATAAGCCCAATACACTCTATTTTTTCCACTTGAACATCATATGGACTCGCGCTCATCAGAAACTAATGCAAGGGGAAACACAGGTGCTTCTGGCAGAGCTCATTTGATGCGCGTCAGGGAGTAGCTTCGTTTAAAAAAATAAATAATAAATTAAAAGTAAAAAAACTTTTTTAAAAACAAGCTTTTATTTAAACGCGCTAAAAAGAATAAAATAAATTTTTCTTTAAAAATTTTTTGCTATCAACTTATAACGTCACTACACAATTTATATGATATAAAAGCTTGTCGCAATTATTTACTTAGTTTGAAAATTTTAAGAAATTGAAATCAATCAGATGAAGTTATTTAATTTACTTGTTTATCTGCAAAGGTAAATCTCGCGACAAGCTTTTATATCATATAAATTGTGTAATGACGTTATAAGTTGATAGTAAAAAAATTTTAAAGAAAAATTTATTTTATTCTTTTTAGCGCGTTTAAATAAAAGCTTGTTTTTAAAAAAGTTTTTTTACTTTTAATTTATTTTTTACTTTTTAGTTTTCACTGGACAGGTTTCTTAGTCTGTTCATCTCATTCAACGCATCATTGTTGCTAGGTGTTAGCCGGTTATTTTCGAACAGTCGAGCTAAATGAATTCTCGCAAAAAGGGTACTAGACGAAAAACACAATTTTTTCTTAAATTCGTAAATTTTAAGCAATTCTTTCAATCTTCGTACAGATCTTGGGTAATATTATCCTACACACGAAAAAAATTTTATGAGATTTTCTTCATAAATGACTAAGTTATTAAATATTAAAATGTTGAGTATTTTTTAAAAAATCGTAAAAAAAAATTTTTCGACATTTTATTTTTTAAATGACTGATTCTAAAAGGGCAAATCATGAGCTGTTTTAGTACGGAATGTCGATTCATTTAAACAAAAAAAAATTCATGCGCATCAATTTAGACATTATTTTCATAAAAACGCATAGATTTTGACTTATTTAAAAAAAATCGTAAGAAATACAAATATTATTATTTTGTAAAAAACATTATACCGTATCGGGACGAAATAAATGATCTTTCCGATTCTATAATTATTTTTTTGTCTGAGCTTCATAGATTAACCTCTTAAGCAGTCAATTTTTTTGACCAAAATTTTCCCAAAAAAAGCCCATTTTTTAACTACATGTAACTAAGCATAATAATTAACAGAACTCGCGAAAATGGAAGATTTTTATTTTAATCTCCGGTTTAAAATTTTACTCACCTTTTTTTATTTTATAATTTTTGAACACAAAAACCCTTAAATGTTTGCTTTTAATAAGTACATTCTGCGTACTATGAATAATATTTCACATATATCTTAAAATATGTTTTCTTCCACTTACCAACAAATTTCATGTTCATACCTCTTTTTCATACGATTGATAGGATTTCATGTGTGTGTGTGCATATTTATATGCTCACACAATATGACAATATGAAGAATAGTGTAACACTAAGTCTTATATTCCAATGGGGATAGAGATAATATCGACTTCTTTGGATTATCTATCCATTTTCCTTCTTCTTAGGCAACACATTGTACATTGCCTTGTAAATCCCTGTTCTTTATCCAATATTTTCAAGAATATATATTCTTGCCTTCAGTGAAAAATTCTCACCTTCACCACTACCAAAATTCTGAATGAAGAGTAGTTCAGTACCCATGGACAAAAACTCTCTCTCTGCATCTCCTAAAGACACACTATACTTTTTACCTTATTATAGGAATAAAAATGTCTGTGCAAATAAAATATAGAAAGAAAAAATTTCGGTGCCTGTACAGCGCACGGGCAAACCGGTTGTGGCTAACTTTCAGTAGCCCGTAAGGTGTACGGGCAAACCAGTTAAGGAGTTAAAGTTAGAATTTCTATAATACTCCATCTCAGTTTAACTTGGCAGCGTTGAGAAAGGTATACAATGTACCAATCTACTTGAAAAATAGCTCTACTTTTTTTGTTTTGAATTTAAATCCAAGAAAATAGATAGAAATTTGTAAAAAAAATTGCATATGTTGTAGAAATTAGATTATTTTTACGTTGTAGAAATGTAATTATTTTAGACAAAGTTAATTAATAGTCAATAGCGCAACGTTATGAAATTCCAGTTTGGCTGAAAACCGATTTTCGACGCCAACTTTTGTCATTGTTGTAACAATAAAATTATTACAACAATGCAGATATATCCAAGTTGGCGCCCAAAACTAGTTTAACATTTTTAATTAATATCTTTTTAATTAATTGCAATATCGGAATATAAATGGTCAAAACATGCATTGTCATCCAAACTAAACGTGTATACAAAATTTCAGCTCAATGGGAGGAAGATATCAGCTTCAAAATTGAGTTGCAAGATTCCACCCGAACAAATTACATACATACATACATTGTAAGTTAAATAAAAGCTTTTAAAAATACTTCGAATTATCGCATTTCCTCATATCATATATCATTTTAAACAAAAATATTTCAACTTTTAAAAAATATAAAAAAGTGAAAATCGATAATTTTTTAAAAATTCATATTCCGAACCCTCCTTAACAAAAATTACTGAAATTTTCCTTGCATTTTACTTGACTAAAAATTTCTTAGCGAGCTAAGTATTTTTGTCAACGGTTTCCTTATGAATTGGTGATTATACACGTTTTTATTTTATTGTTGTTATTTTTAAAAATTCTAAATCACACGGAAGTATGACGAAATCCGAGGTGGCATTTAAAGAACATTTGATTGGTATCAATAAAGATTGCAGTGAATTAGTTGCGTACACCAGAGGGCAAGGTTTGGGAGTTCAAGACCCTGCCATAAATCAACAGGTTTTTAATTTTTAGTTTAAGATTGCGTCTTCGTGTGTGACTTCTCCCATATATATATTTATGGGATGTCTTCAGAAACAGGGGCTTTTTTAAGCGTCAAATTACGCCAAAATTGCCAAGCAGCGCGAGTATCATTCAAATGTGGCTGCCCGTCTGTTGGATCTTCTTATGTCTGACTGCGTCACTAAGTTAGAGTAAAAGAATTAGAAATTGTGGGCTTCCACCACAAACAAGAGTTCGAAATACAATTACACCTTTTAAATAGAATACATTAAAAAAATGAATTTTTAATATTTGTTTTGGGCTTATTTCAGGTTAGAAATTTTGAACTACTCTTTGAACAATATTTTGATTTTAGTTGAAAAGATTAAGATATAAGAAATTTGTATATTAAGCGCTCAAAAAAAGAGTTCCTTTACACATATAATTCCTTTTTTTTAAATAAAATTTCTAATTTTCTTTTGAAACTATTGGTATTTTTTTTAAAGTAAGAAGATCTCGTTCTTTTTAAACATGAAATAAAAATTGTTGAAATATATTAAAATAGTATTAAATATATAAATAAACTTAAGTTTTAAAATTTTTTCTCTCTTATATTTATTTATTATTACATACTATGTTTACTTTCTATATAAATCTATTTATACATATAAATATATATATATATTTACATTTTATTTTTTTCAATAAAACTTTTTTCTAGTTACTGTGTTTTTTCATGCACTGTTATTTTTAATATTTTTGCGATCAAACTTTTTTTTATAAATGCTATATTATATATATTTATATGTTATTATTTCTAATATCTTCAAAAAACTATTTTTCACTACTCTTTATTTTAATGTTAAAAATTAATATTTGATTTACACAGATATGCTAATAAAATTTTAAAAAATGAAAAGCTTATTTTGACTGCAAAATTTATTTCAATAAAAAATAATTAACAAATTTTTCTTCGTTTATTTTTTTTTTAAATTTTGAAGCTTTTTAGATAAAATATTAATAAAACTTTTCAGCTTCTCTCAATTGTTATTTTTTCTATAATTCCCTTGAATCGAATTATGTATGTACTGCTAGCTTTTCTGAGCAGCTTGACCACTAGGCCGTGGTAGCGTAGTGGTCAAGGTCACAAGCTCGTAGCTGGCGTATCATGAGTTTGAGCCTGGTACCGCTGAAACCCGCCGAGCAAAGGAGGCCGATGCACGTTAAATATGTCGAGGGGTCAAATGTCCTCCCGTTGATGTGGTGTGGAAGTTAGGAGAAGCGGGTGACAACTGAGGAGTCGTCCTCATAGGTAGGTAGGTACCTACCTATGTGTATGTGTGTATGTGTGTATGTGTGTATGTATGTATGTATGTATGTATGTATGTATGCATGTATGCATGTAATTTGTTCGGGTGGAATCTTGCAGCTCAATTTTGAAGCTGATATCTTCACCCTATTGAGCTGAATTTTTGTACACACATTTAGTTTGGATGACAATGCATGTTTTGACCATTTATATTCCAATATTGCAATTAATTAAAAACATTAAACTAGTTTTGGGCGCCAATTTTGATATATCTGCATTGTTGTAATAATCTTATTTTTACAACAATGACAAAAGTTGGCGTCGAAAATTGGTTTTAAGCCAAACTAAAATTTCATAACGTTGCGCTATTGACTGTATTTATTAACTTTGTCTAAAAAATAATTACATTTCTACAACGTAAAAATAATCTATTTTCTACAACGTATGCATTTTTTTTACAAATTTCTAACTATTTTCTTGGATTTAAATTCAAAACAAAAAAAGTCGAGCTATTTTTCAAGTAGATTGGTACATTGTATACCTTTCTCAACGCTGCCAAGTTAAACTGAGATGGAGTATTGTAAAAATTCTTTTAAAAAATTTATCTAACTTTAATCTATGAAACTCAGACAAAAAATAATTACAGAATCCTAAGGATCATTTTTTTTTATATATATCTTACCCATCAAAAAGGAATCTGCTAGGAAAACAAAAAGAGAAAAATATTATACACAGAAATGCAATGTATTTTCAATTAAAAAAATAATTTTATATTAAAATAAATGAATTTTTTAAAGAAATTTTCTAATTTTAAGCCTACAAGTAGTTTAAATATACCTCTCATTTTATCACCAGTAATCTAAACACACACTACGACATGTGTCCTTAAATTTAATTACAAATAGTATCTGTTAATTTTATTTGAGTCTTTTTTTGTTTGAAAAATTACGGCAATTTCGTTTCTCTCGATGAGTTAGGTACATTGTAAAACCAGCTCATGGTTATTGATATTCATAAAATGTGCCAAAAGAGAATAATTTGCTAATAAGGAGATTTTAAAAATAAGGAGAGGAAAAAAAATTGAACCTGAGAAGAAAAATTTCGTTAAATAAGAAATGCACTTCGCTATTTGGAGTTATTTTACGAAGAAAAGAGTAATATGTGCTTGGTTCCAGGAAAAAGTTCTTAAAATAGAGAACTTCCCAAAATAGAGGTTCCTTACATGGAGGTTTGACTGTATAAAACTAATACGATGGTTAATTATTTTTTTCAAAATCAAGTTTCTAAAGATGACCTGAGCAATTAAAAAAAATAGATCCTTACGTAGAAGATATTCAATGTCCAGCAAAATATTATCATTAGTTGAGAAAACTTTCTTTTTTGATTACAACATGCGTTTTGAATTTTAAGCATTTTATTGATTAATACAAATATTTAAATGCCTTTTGAATTTTTTTAATTAATAACTAGATTTTTCTTCTAATATGTTAGAGAAATATATCCCTTACCTTCAAAATATTTCAAATAAATAATATATTCTTTAAGATTTTTCAAAAAATAGTCAAAATTTTAATTAAACATTTAATAACTTCGTCATTTATTAAGATAATTTCACGAAACCCTTTTTTCGTGTGTAGAACAATATTACCCAAGATCTGCACGAAGATTGACAAAATTACGGATTTAAAAAATAATTGTGTTTTTCGTCTAATACCCTTTTTGCGAGAATTGATTCAGCTAAATCAGGGATGGTGAACCAGCGTTGAATGAGTTGAACAGCCCAGCGATAACTAAAAAGTAAAAAATAAATTAAAAATAAAAAAAACTTTTTTAAGCACAAGCTTTTATTTAAACGCTCTAAAAAGAATAAAATAAACTTTTCCTTCAAAACTTATTTTACTGTCAACTTATAACGTCATTATACAATTTAAATGATATAAAAGCTTGTCGCGAGATTTACCTGTGTAGATAAACAAGTAAAATAAATAACTTGACCTCAATGATTTTAATTTTTAAAAATTCAAACTAAGTAAATACGAGTACTTAAATCTCGCGACAAGCTTTTATATCATATACAGGGCCGGATCTACGTATGGGCTTAATGGGCTACAGCCCAGGGGCCCCCGGGTTCTAGGGGCCCCCGATTCCCGTTGAAGATAACAAACAGAAAAAGATGCTTACAATCAAAATTGTAATAAAATAATAAACCAGTAAAAAAATGCATTTAAAAAAATACCCCAAATTCCATGCCAAATTTATATTTATTTTCGAGAGCAAGAGCACAATTTACTTTTGTTCTTCCGCCTTACCACCGAATACGCAGAAATTAAGAATTAATAGACAGAGGCTCTATTAAAAAGCGGTGCCGATGAGCATAGAGCACTTATAAAAACGTAGTGACACTTTTTCTGTGGCCATTTTTTTTTTGTGAAATAGGGTGCAATCAGGTTTTCGGCACCAAACCGGATCTTACAAAGGATTGAAAAACCATAGCATAACATAGGCTTTGGGCCCCCCGCAATGCGGAATTGCAGGGGTGTACGTTACGCCATTGAAGTGAAGGGGGAAGGAACTTAGCCAAAGAAAACGGAGAAACACGACAAACAAATATTAATGGGGAAAATATGCAAGATCTCGATGACCAGCAGCCTTTAGAAAAATATATTGTTCAGACAGAGAATATCAGTAATGCCCCAACCGAAAGTGTTTAGGCAATGTTAGCTTTGAGAAATACGTTGACGTGGGTTTGTGGCCTAAATCGCTAAGTAATAATTTTATTGATTGTATCCTTTCACATGAAATGAGTTATTTTCAAAATAAAAATCCAAACAATATGTATTCCGTTTCGGTAAGAGAATACAAAGCACAAAAGTGATCATTTTCGAATAATCATTTCATTAAAAAACTTAAAAATGGCAAAGTGCTGGAAAGATCTTGGCTATGTTATTCAATTAGTATTGGTAGTGTTTTTTGTTTGACCTGTAAACTTTTTTCTAAAACAAATTCTCTATACACAACCGACTTCTCTGATAGGAAACACTTAACAAGTTGCTTAGAAAATCAGGAAAATTCTATTGAACATAAAAATTCAGTGTTTGGTTGACACGAAAAGAAAATAAGTCTGTTTTACAAGGGGAGGGCATGACTAAGGAAATTCATCTGGGGACGAGACTTTGTGTATTAGCAGTACTCCTTTAGAACCGTGGTCTTCAAACTTTTTCAACTCATGAAACCACTAGAACTTGAAGATGCTTTCGTGTAGCCCCTGGAACTTGAAAGTGTTTTCGTAGAACAACTTGAACTAGAAAGTGTTTTCGTGGAACCCAATTTCAATCACATCCGTCGAAGAGTATGTTTCAAATTATTATTTAAAAGTAAATTCAAAGTAAAAAAATTCATCATGTCACAAGAACTTCATGTAAAAGCAATGAAAAAAATTTTTGCATTTATTATTTAAAAAATTCTAATCTAATTTTGTTAATATAATTTACTCACTTAAGTGTTACCTATCCATACATTATATTTAGTAACTGAGATATGTGCTTCCTTTTTTTTCCACACGGTCGAAGTCTAGGTCTGTTGAGATTAAGTGCAATCGCATTACTTATTTTAAGTTTAATTTGCTTTTATACTTTGTTTTTTTGTAGCCACTTACGTTGAGAAATATATTTCACTTGTATATATAAACACAATGTTCTGAATGGCATAAGAATGTTTATAGATGCTTGAGAAATCCCGTGTATTTTGCATGAGAGAGAATTTGAAACCTAAAATTTATAAGCTGTTCTTGTTTAAATTTAGATTTTAACATCAACTCTGTTAACAATGTTGTTTGTTTTCCTTCATTATATGTGTTGTTTTTCTCAAATGTAAAAAAGTGCATTTTCGATTAAAAAGCTATTTAGTTTGCAAGACATTGTGCTAACTAACAAGTATAAAATTACCTCGTGGAACCCAAGATAGTAAACAATAGAATATTCACAATCTAGTAGAAGTATATATATGTTACCGGCAAAGTATGAAATCCGGCATTCTATAGAATGCCTAGGCATTCTATACAATGCCTAAATCTAGCCGGCAATGTATGAAATGATTCCTATTTCACACATTGCCTAGGCATTCTATAGAATGCCTAATGAGAAACCGGCAAAGTATGAAAACATCTCAGATTCATTTCGAATATTGTCAATTGGCAAGATATAAAATTTTTAAAGCGTGGCTCAGGCTCAGAATCTGTTAGCTGTACAAATGCTGTTTGTTCGAAAATGTCAAAATACTCAATTTTACTTAAACTTTTTCAACAAAAAATTGTATTTTTTCCCGTGGAGAAAGAAAATGGAGAAGCAAGCTATAGTGTTGGAGAATGTGACATGGTCTAAAGCAGGTATCGGCAACCTATGTCACACGTGCCACATGTGGCACGCGGAACAATACTCAGTGGCACTTTGCACTACTCAACAAATTTGAAAATTGTTGAATTGTTTCAAAAATGCTCTATAGTGTGGTTCGCTGAATCATATTGGTAGATTGGTTTGACACGCAACACCTAAAAGGTTGCCGACCCATGGTCCATAGACATGAAACAACTATTCAACGGTTAGCTGCCTAAAATTCGAGTTGATGCTCCAAAAAAAAGGTTTTTTCTTAGCTGAAAATACTTATACTAGAAGTTAATAACTGATTTAAAAATTCTAAAATGACTACTAAGAAGAAACCCAGGGACTATTGGTTGCTGAATAGCTATGATGTGATGTTTGCGGAAAATAAAAGTAAACTAATTTAAACTGTTAAAGAAAGCGTCAGCACCATAAAACAGTGGTCCCCAACCCTTGTTCCGTGGATCAAAAGGTATCAGGTTACTCAAGGAGCATTAAATTATTTCCATTATATTTACTGGGATGTATTTTTCTCGTATTTGTGCAACTTTCCATGGCAATCACTTTATATTTTATGTGAAATCATTTTATAATCATTTTATAATTCCTAATCATGACCTTTTTTCATACTTTGCCTAAATAGCTTTAGGCATTCTATAGAATGCCGGCATTTCATACTTTGCCGGTAACATATATACTAGCTGTTACCCGCCCGCTTCGCTGGGTATTTCCTGATGTTTTATAAATTTTTACTGCTTATATATATGTATAAATTATTGATGTCTAAGTCCTAGCATTAAGAATTTGATTGAATTGAAAAATATACTTATACCTGTAACTGTCACCTGTTGATAAAAAAAAAGGGCAGAACTCATCTAATTTGTTTTTTCTAAAAATCTCTAAAATTAAAGCATAGAATGATGTTTGCTCTTTCGTAACTCAAAAACCAAGTAAATTCCCGCAAAACCAATTTTCGGTGGATCTCTACTCCGTAAATTGAACATGCAAGCCAAATTTCAAGTCTAAATCTAACAGAAAAAAGCAAAAGTTTTACTATCAATATCCCCGTAATCCCGTTGAGAGCCGTTTCTAAAATTACCGCTCTTAGCGGATTTCAATTCAACAAAAGAAAAATGCAAACCAAATTTCATTATTATAGTCCTTATAGCTCGAAAAAAGGAACTTTTTTTTGTCAATACGTCTCAGTAACCCCCTGCACCCCTCCGCAGAACTTGATTTACTTAAAATACATTCTTAGTGGATCCCTATTCAACTAAAGAAAACGCTTAACAAATTTCAAGTATATGGATCAAACAATTAAAAACAGGAATTTTTTTCTGTAACTCCTCTTGAAGCCTCGCAACCACCCTTAGGGGTCAATTTTCGTTTTACTCTTTGTTAGAGGAACTCTATTCCATGAAAGAAACTTGCCTACCAATTTTCAAGCAGGATGATCAAATAGTTTAAAAATGGAAATATTTATCGATTACGCCTCTTAATCTCCCGAAATTAAACTTAGTAGTTGATATTCGCGAAACCCATTTTGTAGCGGTTCTCTACTTTACGAAAGGAATCTGCTTATCAAATTTCAAGACTGTACGTCTAACAGTTTAAAAATGGGGATAATTGTCTATAACGCCACTTGAGCCCCCGCAACGCCACTTCTGGGTCTGTTTTCACAAAACCCATTTTGTAGGGGAATTGCACTCTATGAAAGGAATCTGCTTAGCAAAATTTGAAGACTGTGCGTCCAATTAATTAAAAATGCAAAAAAATTATCAATAACGCCCCTTGAACCCCCGCAATACCACCTAGGGGTCGATTTTCACAAAACACATTTTGCAGTGTATTTCTATCCTATGAGAGGAATCTGCTAACCAAATTTCAAGACTGTGAGTCCAATAGTTTAAAAAAAGAAATAATTATTTATATCTGCCCTTAACCCCCCGCAACACCCCTTGGGGGTCAATTTTCTCCAAACCCGTTTTGTAGCGGATATTTACTCCATGAAAGAAACATTCCTACCAATTTTCAAGCAGGTAGGTCAAATAGTTTACAAACGAAAATATTTATCTCTTACGCCACTTATACCCCTGCAACGCCACTTAGAGGTCTGTTTTCACAAAACCTTCTTATAGCTGATCTCTACTCTATGAAAGAAATCTCTTTATCAGATATAAAGACTGTGCGTCTAATAGTTTAAAAATGGAAATAATTATCTATAACGCGCCTTAAGTCCCCTCAACGCCACTTGAGGGCAATTTTCACGAAACCCATTTTTAGCGTATCTCTACCCTATGAGAGGAATCCGCTTACTAAGTTTCAAGACTGTACGTCTAATAACTTAAAAATAGAAATTTATAACGCCCCTTAAACCCCCCGCCCCCGCAACACCCCTTGGGGGTCAATTTTTCCAAAACCCATTTTGTAGCGGATATTTACTCCAGGAAAGAAACTTACCTACCAATTTTCAAGCAGGTAGGTGAAGTAGTTTAAAAACGGATATATTTATCTATTACGCCCCTTAATCTCCCGCAACGCCACTTAGAAGTCTGTTTTCACAAAACCCGTTTTGTAACTGATCATTATTCTACAAAAGGAATCTATATATCAAAGTTAAAGACAGTGTGTGAAATAGTTTAAAAATGGAAATAATTATCTATAACGCCCCCTAAGCCCCTGCAACGCCACTTGGGGGTCGATTTTCAGCAAACTCATTTTGTAGCGGATCTCTACTCGCTGAACGGAATCCGCTTACCCAATTTCAAGATTGTACATCAAGTAGTTTAAACATGGAAACAATTATTATTAAAGCCCTTAACCCCCCGTAACGCCCCTTGCGTTTTGAATTTCGGAAAATCCTTTCTTAGCTGATGTCTACTCCATCAAAGAAACATGTCTACCAAATTTCAAGTCTGTAGGTTGAATAGTTCCGGAGATTTCGTGATTAGTCAGTCAGTCAGTCGCTTTTCTCCTTTATATATATAGATATATATATAAATTAAACGTTTTCTTTTTCTTTTTTGTTTTATAGTATTTAAAAAGTGTTGCAAAATAAAGTTATTACGTGTAAATAAAATTTTCAGTTTTAATTAATTGGGGGGGGGCGATAAGCTTTAGATACTTGTAACTTATAAACTTCATAGAGAACGTGAATCCATTTTGCATACATATTTATTTCTTCTAGATTTCTTATTGTGACTCGGGGAACCTCTGAGTATGGGGAAACTCAAGGGTTCCACGGAACACAGTTTGAAGACCACTGCTTTAGGATGTTTAACCTTCAATGTAATAGCGGCGAAAAGGCAGTCAATTTGGAGAAATAAGCAATCGAAATTCATACTATACAATTCATTTTATACAATTAAGTTTTAATCAGCTCTATCGATGCAGTGGCACAGGTGATAGCTCACCTGCATTTTTTGCGATCGGTCAGGGTTCGAGTCGCGTGGTATAGACTTGCTTTTTTCCCAATTAATTTAATTATTTTTACAATTAAATAATTTTTCTCATCAAATATTTTATATAAATATAAAATAATTGTAATAGTAAAATATAAACAATTTTACATATTATAAAATTATTTTTTATTTAATTATAAAACTATTTGTAATTATTTTACTTTTTAAAATACAAAATACTTATATAAAATATCATTTAATATAAATATATTTTATAATAATTATTATATATTATTAATAATATTATAATAATTAATATTATAATATATTATTAATAATATTATAATAATTAATATTATAATAATAAACTAATATTATATTATATTTATGAAATATAATATAAATATTTATATAATTATAGTAATTGTTTTTGTTTTTAAAATATAAAATAATTACGTAAAATATTTTATAAGCCTTTTTTAAATAAATTTATTAAATTGTAAAATTAATTAAATGAATTGAAAGGGAAAAAAAGCAAGTCAATCACGCTACTCGAGCCCAGACAGACCGCACGGAATGCAGCTGCACTACCACCTATGCTACTGCATCGTTGGAGCTGAAAAAAACTTAATTGCATAAAAACTATGTATGAATTTCGTAGGCTATTTTCTCGGAGCTATTTGTCTGTTCGGCACTATTATAGTGACAGTTCAACACCCCTAAAGGAGTACTACTATTACACAAAATGCCGTCTCCAAATGAATTTCCTTTGTTGTGCCCCCTCTGTTAGATAAAGTTACAGGAGCAACTAAGAAAAGATGCACAATATAATATTACCACAATGTCCTCAAACGTGTTATTACGGTAGTACAGTATTTAGATATAAGAGGTTCAGCATTTAGAAGTACCAAGGAAGTTTTTGGTTCTCCTCAGAATGGTAATTTTATGGGTGCCCTGGAACTGCTAGCAGAGTTTGACCCATTCGTTTATGAACATATTGAAGAGCGAGAACTACGAACAAAATCGTTAATACCGTACTTATCAAAAACGATATATTAGCAAATAATGGAGATCATGGGCAAGCAAATCATTAAAACAATTGCAACTAAAATAACGTTTACACAAAGTATTGTTCAATTCTGATGGATTCAACCCCAAATTTGTCCCACAATGACCAATTTGCTATTGTACTACGATATTGTTTTCGGAGAAAAGTACATGAAAGATGTGTCTCATTAATAAAGATTAGTAGTCATAGTGGCTTATACTTATTTAATTATGTACTAGAACTTTTAGCAACAAATGGACTGCTATTGGAGTCCATTCTCTTAGTCTGGTTGGTGCAGAATCAGTTAAGGTTGAAACTGAAGTAGTCAACTTCTTTGGTTTAGTGCAACAAATATTTGTTTTCTTTCTGCTTCGACCCGCATGTGGGAGCTTCTAAATTGTGAAATTAAACTGAAATTCACCTTAAAAAGTTTAAGTCAGATCAGATAGTCTTGTCACTTACGATGCTGTTGAAGCCTTGAAAGATAATTATGGTAATAACATGAATATTCTTAAACATTTAATGACAGAGAAAATAAAAAATTGATTTTTGAAAAACGCAGTAATTTTTTTAATAAATTAACAAAACTCGAAACTGCCATTTTAATTATATTTTAGGAAGAAATTTTGGAAAGGTTTAATTCAACTAACAAAAAATTACAAACTCCTGGTTTGGACATTTGTGAAGGAAATAAGTTAATTATGTCATTAAAAACGTTTATAAGCAATGTACATGAATCAGATCAAAAACTAAAGGAGTATCAAAACGCAGCCAAAAAAATTAAGTCCTAGTGTAGAAACAGAATATAGTGATGTGAACAAGAGATGGGATATTTCAAAATTTGCAGATAAATCGACAGAAAAAGCTCTTTGTGGGACAAAAAAAAATTTAAAAGGGACACGTTTATTGTTTCGTTAGATAAGCTAACCCTTGATTTAAATAGAAGTCAAGTACATGCAGAATATAGTATTTAAATTTTTGATGGATTTGCAAGATCAAAGTAAGGAGAAAGTCGACCTAGAGAGGGTACTCCCTATTTAGATGACGTAGACCAACATTTAGTAAATGAAGATATTCAACTCAAAACTTACCTAAAACAATCTAAGCTGTCCTATACTTGTATCGATATGTTAAATTTAATTTTTTTAAAGAAACTTGTTGACGTTTTTCCAAATCTGTTACCATTTTAATGATTTTTATAACGCTCCTTATTACTAGTGAAACGAAGCGTGCATTCTCTAAAATGTCCTATATAGAAATATAGAACAACAATGACAAATACTAGGCTTATTTATTTATCACTTCTTTCTATTGATACTGATCTCTCTAAAGACTTAAAATGTGAAGAGAAAATGAAAGAATTTGCAACACAAAAGTGTAGAAAAGTTTTTTTTTCTAAATTATGTTATTGTTTATAATGTATTTAAATTGTTTGAAATAATAAAAAAAACCCGAGAGAAAGTTTCGTTTATTTAAGATTTTTCCCCATAAAATTTTTTTTTAGGAAAATGGTAAAAATTTTAAGTTTAGAGGCCCCCAGGTATCATTAGCCCAGGGCCCCCAAAGGTCACGGTCCGGCCCTGATCATATAAATTGTGTAATGACGTTATAAGTTGACAGTAAAATAAGTTTTGAAGGAAAAGTTTATTTTATTCTTTTTAGAGCGTTTAGATAAAAGCTTGTTCTTAAAAAAGTTTTTTTATTTTTAATTTATTTTAGGATTTAAGAAGAAAGCCAAATCTTCAAAGTCCTTATCTAGAAGGAAATTTAAATAGTGATTAACATAATTAATTGTGGAATTTCTTAACATTATATTCTATTGTTTACTATTCCGGGGTTCAATTGAATAATTTTATACTCGTTAGTACAATGTTTTGCAAAGCTAAATAGTTTTCTAATAAAAAAAGGAACCTTTTTTCGTTTGCGGAGATAATACCTATAATGAAAGAGAAGAAGCAACTTTTCGATAGATCATCAGATTCGACATTAAAATCTAAGTTTACGCAAGAACAGCTCCTAAATTTTAAGTTGCAAATTCATGAAAAATACGCGGGATTTGTTTCGCAGTGTAAACATTTTAATGCCCTTCAGAACTATGAATTTAAATGGAAAAACATTTCTGAATGTATCTGCGGGCAAAAAGAAAAATATATATATATAAAAAATGAAACACCTAGAATATATGAAATGTGATAGCAGATGATTTCAATAGATCTAGACTTTAATAGTTTGTATTAAAATATGCAAGCACATATTCTAGTTACTGAATATAACGCATGAGTAAGTGTCACTTAGATCACAAATTAATATTATTAGTGAAAATAAATTATATTTAAAAATTGCAATAAAATTTTTGATGAAAAATACGATACTTTTTTTTAAAAAATTGTCTTTACACGAAGTACCTATAACATGTTGATCTACTTCGAAATATTATTTTTTTATAATTGCATTCTTTATAGTATTTGTGTGTGGGGGGAATGGAGCTCCCCGAAAATACCTTACAGTTCTGAGGATTACGTGAGTTAAAAAAGCTTGAATACCACTGTGGCACATAAACTGGGTCACTAACTGGTATTATTCTAACTTGTACACAATACCACCCATTTCACGTTATAATTAGCACTTGCAGAATTTCACAAGACAGACCTTCGCTAAAATCAAAATTCGAATCACAACTCAGCTGCGGCTCTTTAAAAAAGAATAAAAGATATAAAATATATTTTAATATAAAATAAAAATTAATGTTCTAATTAAACATATAGAATTATTCCTCAAAATGCAGCTTTTTATACCCAGGAGTATATTACAGAAACCTTTCATGATATGCAGTTTCCTAGTTAATAAAAGATAATTGGAAAAAAAATGCAAATGATTAAATTTAAGACATTAGATAATAAGTATTATGAAAAGTTGTAGATTTCCCTTGAATATATGGCCTGATTTGAAAATACCAAATAGTATTATATTTTAATTGCGTGACTTTTTACAAACATTTTTTTTTTTTTTCATATTTGTTACTTCACTAAAGAATTAGAAATTTGCAGTGCCTTTGTAATCTTAACACAATACAAAGTGTGCGCAGTTTTAAGACACACACACGCATCCCAATGGTGAATTGAATAGCAAAATGAACGACATTGAACAATTTGTTGATAGTTTGATGATAAAAAAGCCAATGCAAAGAAAAATATTAGATTATTTTCTCAAAACTTAATAAATGTTTTGTTTTTCAAAAAACTTTAAAATTTTGTATTACATTTAATTTAGTTCTTGTGAATGTTTTTGTTTCACTGATTTTTATGAAATACATGCATATACATTCTATGCAGATAATAAGCTCTAATAAACTTAATTTTGTTGATATGTTTTTTCCCCAATATCTCTTATATAACACGAAATTCTTTTAACACAAAAAGATATTTCAGTCTCTTCAGTTTCGTGTTAAGTGATTTTCACTATATATGTTATAAATCATTTGTTTTGTTTTTTGCTGGACTCTTCAAAACATAGGTTCCCAAGCTTTTTTGTCTCATAGACCCCTCGTCATGTTTTTCAGTTTGGGATAGACCCCTGCTTAATTAATATTAAGTTTTTGTAAATTTATCAACTTAACTGTCTTTTTGACAGCCGGTATTACTACCTCTACTTTAAAAGAATTAAATTTCTAACTGTAATGAAGTGTAGTGTTTAAAATTCAAAAATCACTGTGAATTAATTGAATTAAAAGTTAATTAATAAATAAAACTGTTAAATAAGTTAACTAAACAATAAACAAATGATCTTAATGGGAGGATCTGGTGTTACAATAGCAAATTTTCAACATTTGGTATAAATTTTGTCAGATTTATTATTAAATCTCCCTGTTAGTAGTGTCCAGTTTTTTTTGTTTTTTTTTTTTAGTTTTGGAAATAGGCAACCGCACTGAAACTCCTTCACACTAGGCACTAGGAAAAGCAATTTAAAATTTCCTCACGATATTCTATAGTTCGGGACTAATAACAGGTTTCACTTTTTAAAGCCAAAATTCCTGACATCTGTTTCTAAACATTAAGATCTTCGTTAGAGGTCATTACGATCAGTTCCTATTGTAATGTGACATTTTTTCTTCAATGTGACCATATGAATCCATTGCCGATTGTGGTATTACCATATAGTTAAAGCATTCTCACACCTGGTTTCAAAATCTGAATTAAAGACATTTAACTGTTGAACGTAGGTTAATACGTCCTGACAGATTGTCTGTGTCCAATTGATAAAATTCGGGATCTCTAGTATTATCCTTCTTTAGCTGATCTGGAGAGAAATGCTTAAATAGTTCTTGTTTTAATAAAATTTACGCTGTCCCCTTGTAAGTACAAACTAACCTCATTAAATTTAGTAAATAAATCTGTTAAACGGGTAAAATTTGGTTTCCACTTGATTAAATTTTCTTTATAAACTAAAGTCCCGTTCTTGTTTTATGTTCTTCATAGACTCTCCTTTGCACCTCAGTGGACCCCCAAATTATTTTTTTGCAGACGTGAACCCCTTGCAGGTCGTCATAGACCCTTGGGAGTCTGTATAGACCACTCTGGGAATCACTGCTTAAAAAGAGTCCTTGTATTACTTGAGAGATTTTGCTAAAATTATCTTTAGATTCTTTTTACCTATTTACACAATATTTATTTTCTATAAAATAATAAATTATATATAATTTATTTAATATACAGATAATATTTATATAAATATGTGTATTCTATAGCATATTTATTTTAAAAAACAAAATTTAGTTACTTATTTTTAACAATTAGAGATATTTTTATTTATTGTAAAACTGCTTATTCTGCTATTTGATCTGGTGAACGTGTTAAGATTTGTCAATAATAACGTTCATGGAATTGGAAAATGGCCCGTAGTCATCACATTTTCTATGAAATGAAGCATTCGTCAATTTAAAGGTGTCATTTTTATGTAAAATGTGAAAAAAGAATACTCGAATACTTAATTTTTTTTCTACGAGAATATTTATACCAAGAAATGCAAGAACGAATTATGTATCATTAATACTAATTTAAAAGTAAAAATGTAAGGTCTCTCTCTACATATATTGTGTTTACAATTTGGAGGAAGATTCTGCATTTTGCCTACATTATTTTCTAAAGCAGGAAATTCTAATGAATTTAAAACACTTAATTTAAGTATTGGTTTAATTAACTAAATTCCTTTTTTCGAAAAACATTATATTTATTATTTGATTTATAATTGTTATATTAAAAACAATACAAATTTCTAACCATTTGTTAAGTGGAATAATTATATGAAATAAAATTATTGGTAAGTTTATAATGAAATTCATATGAAATTTAAAGATTTTTAATACAATTTGGTATGTTCAAATCAATAAATTTATTTTCCATTCAAAGAAATCTTTTTTTAATAAAGTTTAGTTTTTTTTTTTTAATGCTTAAAATCAGTCGTTTCTATTTTCTACTTTCTTTTATACAGATTTCCGCGGTACAGACCTATTTATAAGAATCTACATTCTAAGGGAAAATTCTACATAGTATTTAGTTTTCACGTCTATTTTTCTTCGTATAAGGTATTTCTACAGCTTTTATCTTTTTTAATGGGTCGCAGTCTAAAAGATTAGTCATGGGTTCGAATCCTGATTTTACTAAGAACCCACTTTGTGAAATTACGCAAGTGCGACTTAATATAAGAAACGGGATTTCAAATTTCTCGAATGATGTTGTGTGGTAGTTAATAAAATACAAATTAAACGTCCCAGCTGAGGTGTGATTGCATATGAATTTGAAGTCTGCAGTCAAAAGAACCCATGTTCTTAAATTTCAATGTTAAATTTATTTATAAAATTAGTTGTCCATTTTTGTTGTTTTTTGATTAATAACACTATTTGATTACTATTATTTAAAATTAAATTTTTAGGTTTAAGAAATGTTGAATAATTTTTAGCGATGCAATGAATATGGGACAATTTTCTTCCAAAATTCATTCAATAGCTAATCCATCTAACATGTATATTTTTCATCTTTCGTGCGCAACGCTTCTATTAAATTCAATTACTAAAAAGCTTTAACTTTTTTTAAGCACATTTGCTATTTCAAATGTTTTAATATCAGAGCATATTTTAATATTAAACTTTGTCAAACTATATAAAAATAATGCATGCATTTTATATTCCTAATTTTTCAATACTTTGATTGATTTTATAACATTATAAATTTTTTGAAAAATATGTAAGTGATTAGGTAAATAGCTTTTATGTATATTTCTTAATTGGCTAAATTGAGCAAATTATATGCACTGATCATTACTTGAACTTTATTTTAGATTAGTGTTTTCAAGAACTGACTTTTTTTTTTACCTTTCAAAATTATTTTATTTTCTCATAAGGATAAGAGTATTAGAAATTTAAATGAGTATACATTTGAATTTTTTTTTTTTTTTTTTTTTTTTTTTTTTTGCTTTTCGGGAAATTTGGAATGTTGTGGCTTTTTCTAAGTAACACATAGTTTATAAAAAAAGGAATACAAACTTCGTAATTTTTTTAATTGGTATGAAAATTAAAGCATTTCGTTTCAATTGTAATAAATATAGAAAAAAATATATATTTCATTTGTTGTTAACAGAGGACTTTTTTTAACAAGTGAAACAAATTCAGTTGATCAGTTCAAATACTAGCCGTTATACCCCACGCAGCTAGTATTTTTATATAATTAATCACTGAACAAAACTCATAATATTTCATATTTCGTACTTGCTGAAGATATTTAATTAAAACTGTAGATCGCTTACAATAAAATGACTGGTAAAAAAAAAGATCTCTAAACTGATGATTCTCAGACAAGAAGTGAACTATAGTAGCGAAGCAGCAAAAATAAAAGAAAAATAAATTCTCAGTATTACTTGAAGGATAGTTTTCAAGTATTTGAAACACTCCCCAATTCTTGACAAAAGGAATTCCCTATTCTTGACACTCCCCCTTTTTTTAATCTTTTGGACCATGCCGCAAAAACAGTACTATAGATTTGTTGACCTCAAAACGGTGTCTTTCTAAACATGAAAGATCAGAAGAATTTTTATCTTTAGTTTTGTACAAAAAAAAGGGATGTTCATATTCGCAAATGTTTCTAATCACAATATTTTTGTTCGTTCTCAATTATTATGAACGGAAAATTAAAAGCTCACTCACACAGACACACATTTTCATTGAAAAGAATTTTTGCATCTTACATGTTGTTTAGGGGGGAAATTCCTTTAATTATTTTACACACTTGTATATAGAAGTGTTTTACTAAATGAAACAAGAGCTTTAATAAATTTCCCTTAACTGGATACAATAAAAAAAAGATCATGTAGGATTTTAAGGAATAAAGAAATTTCAAAAAGGCACTAGCCTAAAAGGCACTCTGAAATCCTTTGTTCTAAATTGCGTTAGTTTGTTTTATAAATAAATGTTAAAATTTTGATATGTTAATTCAAGATAAATATATTTATATCGATGATTGATCAATTTCCGGTTAAGTCAAGTAATACAAATAAGATATCAATTTTATCCCTCTTTCAGGAATCCTGTCTAAGAGTCATGATGTTTCAGTAGTTAAGAAATCTAAATTAACATCTGGATTTATTTTCAACACATTTACTTAAGAGATTTTATTATCTGGAGCAGAAATGAATTTTCTTGAACTATTCACTAACTTACGCAACATCAACAATTTTTTTGTAAATCTTGATTTTTTCGAAAAACTATTAATAAAAAAAAGAGAAAAGCAATGAGAAATGTGAAACAAAATACCATACTACAAGTATAAATTCACTTCCAAATTATATCTCTTAACTATTATATCGAAAAGAACTTTGTATGAATTAATCTTTGTGTATAATAAATTAGCTCTGAATAAATATAATGGAGGTAAATTCAAAGTATTGATTTTGTAAAAAACAAAAACTTTTAACTAAAGTTGTTTATTTCTAAAAATATGAGAGATTATCTCCTTTAATAATTAAGATAATGATAAAAATAAAACAAATAATACATTTAGAATAGTAAGAGATATAAAGTTTCTAGATTAGATCCAGTCTTAATATATGTTGACTAGAAATTCTTACTGATTATACTAAAATATGAGCTGGCACCCCTTTCCAACCTGCCGCACCACACGCGGGAGACAGAGCCCTCTTACGACCTAATGTACACATCGGCCTGCTCTACAATGGTGGATCCCTTGTATACTAATAGGATTCTCGAACCCGACAGCCTCGAGTTCGTACCATAACCAACAGCTACCGCAACCACTATATGAATTAACTAAAAGCATTTAAACTTTAAAATCAAAATTTAAATGAGCTACGTAAACTCAGACGATGTAGAATTTCAAATATTTAATTGAACATGGTATTTGTATGTAGTAGCATAAAACACAGTAAAATAAATAAATAAAACTGAATCATTTAAACACTTGATACAAAGTTTGTTTAACATATTTTTGTAGTAATTATGTTTAGCAGAAAAAGTATTTGGTGACTTAATAAACGAGTTTTAAACATTTTTATCAAGATACCTTGAATGAATAATTGATCAAGAACTCTGCAAAATAAAACATAGGATTTAGCAAAGAAAACAAAAGGTCAAATTTAAAGATGAACACAAAGAATTTTTCTTTGAATACGCAAAGAAATTTGAGCCTCAACAATATAAATATTATAAGTTTAGAAAGAAATGTCCCTTATAAATTTAGAGTATCACTCTAAAATTTTTAAAATAATTAAGCATTGAGAACCGTAGAACTTAGATATTAATGCACAGAGCTAATTTGAATTACATTTACACGGATTAATTTTCAAGTGCTAAAATAGTCTAGCTGATCAATCAATTAGACGGTAAAGAATGCAATGATTATTAATTAAACGAATACGAAAAATTAAAAGTTAATTTATTGTTTTCGTGGCATATAAAATATTCAACAAAAATTTGCTTGTGACAGAATTTTTCGCAAAAGATTGTTTCTATAGTTGACTGAATAATATTAAACATTTGAATTTGTGTAATAATCTACAAGATAATGTTTTATAGATTTCGTACAACATACCTATATTTTACAGAATTTTAATGTTGAAGAATTTTAATGTCAGTATTATGACAAAAACCACTTTATATGAGAAATAAAAATCCAGTTAATTTTTCTTACAAATGATTAATAGTTAAGTATTTTCTTCATAAATTTTTCTATTTTGCATCCTATCTACAAAATTCAATATTTTAGTACGTAGATGTTACATATGACATTAATCGAATATGGTATGCTGGTAAATCATACCATGTATGCAGAGGTGACACTGTGGTTGAGGCCCTGGTGGTAAAGGTTTGAGGCCCATTTTGGCAGAGCCGAAAACAAAATAGAGAAAGAGCTTACTTTAAATCTCACAGCAAAATGGCCATATAATAAAGCATCCAATTAAAGAAAATCTTAACTGCACAAGTAAACCTTTCTGCATTACAGTTTTGTCACACTGTTTGATTTCTTTGGCAAATTTATGTTATTTTTACCTTATCTATTTTGACCAAACATTTTATTCTTGTATAATATGGCCATGTAGTTCAATTTATCTTTTTCCTATAGTACTTTAAATTATTTTAATTAATGTTTTAAAAATCAAAAAGATCATTCAATTGATGGATCTGATTCGGTATTGTTAGTGCTTTCAAAAGTTTTTCAACATTGTGATTTCTCTGCAGATTTCAACTCAATTTATAGCGGGTTTCCAATGTATCTTTGCTTTTTCATTTCTGTCCTGCTGTATGTGATTGGTTTGTCGCTAGCCTTTGTATTATCGAAAGTTTTGGGGCCCTTACCAGCGTTAGGGCTGCCCCTGCGGCCACCAGGTCCGACAATTCGCTTAATCCGCCACCGTGCGTAAGGATAATCTAAAATAAAAGTTTACCAAAAGTTCAGTGTTTCTCAAATTTAAATATCCAATTAAATCATACTTTCTATCCTCATACACAACATTGTATTGAAAGCACAATAATGTATTCTTGACGCTGAAATTACAATACGACTTTAATTATAAGCCACAAATTACTTCAAGAGTATTAAATTTGTATATAGCAAGCTCAAGGACGTCGGCAGTAATTATTAAACTTGTTCTTAATTTAATATAGATAAATTTACATCAAATGTATGAAAATGTACAATTTATAAGTATATTATAACAGTGTACACATGGATATTGATTAATTTTATATCGAAATATATTTTCCTTTGCTTTCAATAAATTAATATATAGATACATTTCCCACTAATCTTTATTTCCGACATGCTCGCACCCTCCTTGTAGGGTTATCCCACCCCCCTGGAGAGGCGCGCCCCGCAGTTTGAAAAGCACTGAATTAATTTATATTTTTTGATACTTTTTTTACTGATTTCATTCTGAGTTCTGAAATTAAGAAAAGGCTATTAATCATATTTTTATTGGCTATGATCTTTAAACAAAACAAAAAAATAATGCTATCATTTTTTAAAAATTGACTATGACCTCTGAAAAAATCTAAGTCTTGTTGATTAAAACATTCATTCTTGTTTTGCAAGGAGAAAAGTGTTTAACCAGATCATATTCTTTTTTTCAACATTCATTTTAAAATTTTGCAATTGGCATAATATATTCAACCTTCAGTCATAATATGATATTTTTAAAATCATTTTCCAAGTTTTTGAGATTACATGTTTTTAAATGTTTATCAACTTTTATTAGAAAACAATGGATTAAGGAGCACATAAATTTTGTTATTTCATCATTGTCTCAATTCTATTTTAATTTTTACATGGATATTTAAACTATGTCAATTATAACTTTTGCTATAATTGTAGTTTCATATGGTTCAAATATTGAAATATAAATTGTACAAAATGGAAATCACTCATTTTCAATGAAAAGAATTTTTACATCTTATGTCCTGTTTAGAAAAAAAAATCATTTAATTATTTTACACAGATGTATGTAAAGTTGTAAAAGTAATTAAAAGGAATAATATCAAGGAGGATTCAAAAAGACATTAATTAATTTTAGAGTTTTTATTTTGATTAGTTTCATAAGAAAAATACTAAATTTTGAAATCTTAATTTAAGATTAATATGTTTATATCCCTAATGAACTCTTGATTGATGAATTTCCTGTTCATTCAAAGTGCTGCAGCAAAGATATCAATTTACAGTCACTCCTTTCCAGGAATCCTAGAAGCCGAGATGTTTTTTTTGGTTGTTGAAAATTCTAGCTTTATTAAACGTGGATAATCCGAGATTTATTTTCAACACATTTATTATCTTGAGTGAATAAATATTAGCATTACGCTATTAAGCTACTCGAGGGTTTTTGAAGATGGGCCTCGTAATTTTGAACCACGGTCAAGTGACGAGGACAACACCTGAGCTGGCAACCCCTCTCCTAACTTCTACACCACACCAACGAGAGAACGTTTAAGCATCGATAGATTTTTTATGCATTGCCCCCCTACAATGCGGGTCTTCAGTGGTATTGGGCTCGAACTCATGACACACCGGCCACGAGTCCGTTAACTTGACCAACTAGGTTACCGCGGCCACTTTTATTATCAGGAGCAGAAATGAATTTTCTTATACTATTCAGGAACTCATACAATATCAACAGCTTTTTGTAAATCGCTATTTTTTCGAAAATCTGTAGTTAAAAAAAAAAGAGAAATATAATGAAAATTATGAAATGTGTAAGATATTGTACTGTATATAAGTATATATTCCCTTCCAAACTGTAATAAAACCCTTGTAACTATTACATCTAAAAAAACCCAATATAAAATAATCTATAATTTTAAAAATAAATCATCTCTGAATATATATAAAGGATGAAAATTTTTTCAGAAAAGCATTCGATTATTTCGAAAAATCTGAGTGATTATCTCCTTTAAAAATTAAGGCAATGATGAGATAAAACAAATAATAGATATTTAGGATAGTAAGATATTTGAGATTTCTGGATTAGTTCGACTAGACAATCTGCACTGATTGTACTAAAATGTGTGTTTTTTCATAATTATAAATAATTATTTTCCTTTGTTCCGGCAAAAAATTAAAACTATGTTTCATTTGATACTTCTGTCTCGTATTTATAAAAATAATGTAATTTAGCTTCTAATTTAAATAATAACTCTTTGCTTTAAAAAGAAAAAACTTGAAATTTAACTTAGTTGTCATGTACATAAAGTTTTTTTTTAATCTCATTTTGAGATAAAAAAAAGTTTAAAATGTGAATTCGAGAAATCGTTTAACCTACCTTTTAAATTACACTGGTAAAATTTTCAGAAAACATCAACACTGAAATGAAAACCCGAATGTCAGGAATACAATGTATTACTACGCGGAGTTTTCTCTGAGGAGAATCGTATCGCATATGGTTACTACAAACCGGTTCCTCTCAAGGATACGCCTTGGCGATCGATCTGGGCGGTAGAAAATCCAGCCCACGTTATTGAAGATTTCCCATATTTATATATATATATAGATTTTTAGAGAATACAAATTAGATGAGTTCTGCCTTTTTTTTTTTATCAAGAGGCGACAGTGTGGCGGAATCTAAATAAGCCAGTAACAGCCTCCGTACAGGAGTGATCACTTTTGTCTAGTGGTAAGTTACGCGCTTACGAATCGGAAGGTACCGAGTTCAAACCTCCGACAGACAGTTACAGGTATAAGAATGTTTTTCAATACAATCGAATTCTTAATGATAGGACTTAGATATTAATATATAGTTTATATTTATATATAACATCATGAAATATATATATATATACCCAGCGAAGCGGGAGGGTAACGGCTATATATATGGGAATAATAGTCTGAGTATGCTACTGCGATGAATAATCTAGTACTTTACTGAAATTCGTCAATTCACAGGTTTCGTTATTAATTATTCTAATTGCTATCCCGTTGAAATTTATGAAGCATTGATGTGAAAAAAACGAAAGAAAATTGTATTTGAATCCATGCACTCAATGTTAGGTAGCCAGAATGTTTTTCAATTCCTTTTCGCCTGAATGTTTACTATAGTACCTCGTTTCGACATTTTGACCGTAATCGTGTACAACCAATTTTTGTGCAAATGGTTCGAGATATAATAATGGTTACTACGAGAGATAATAATGTTTACTGGTTCGAGAGTAACTTTTTGTTTACAAACTCCTGGAGCCAAGTCAGCGCATGCCGCATATAATATAATAGCTGCAATCTAATAAAATAAACATTAAGTAAGCGGAAATATCCCCGTTTTTGTTCATTTATTTAATTATATTGTCATAGTATTTATTCATTGAAATACTTTGAAAGAAAGTATGCATCTTAGTATTTCATAGTTTGTTGCTTTATTTTTTTTTTTTTTTTGCATCACTTTTGACCTGTTGCTTTAGCACAAGAAATAATTATGTAATATTCTGCCCTAGATTTATCTCACAAAAAAAAATTCTTTTTTCAACAGTGATAGCAAAAATTTTTTGCAAATAGCTTTGTGGATAATACACTCAGAACTGAGAAGTATTTGTAGGATTCATTTCAAACTTTCAACAAGTTTCTTTAAAGTTTGTAAAATTTTAAGAAACTTAAACAGGATTACTCAATTATGTTAATTTTGCTGGAAGTTAATCTAACAGATGATTCCAAATTTTGTAATTAAATTTTGAGTGGTTTTTTTTTATTTTATTGACTGTTTCTTGTTTAAATGGAACAAATTAATAATTTTGTATTTTTCTGTTGTCATAGGAAAACTTTTAATCATGGTTGACTGTTCCTGTCTTAGAAACATTCCTTTTGTGAATGTCAAAATCCATTATTTTCTTCTTAATGCGGGTAAGTTTATATGCATTTGTGTAAAATTGCAAATATATTTAATAATCAATTTTAAATCATATATGTGTGTGTGTGGTCTTGAATATTTTCATAAAATTTCTAAAAATTTTTTTAAATTCTAATGATATTCATTGAAGTAATATATCAAACAGCTGTACATTTATATAAATATTAGCTATGTGTCAGATTTCTTAAAAATTGTTTTTAATTCTTTATTTTTCTTGAAATTATATGTTTTAAAATCGCTTGATGACTGCTTAAATGTATGATTATTTAATTCATTGTGTACAATTATTTCATAATGGGTCAAATCATTTTAATCAAGTATGGAAAACATAATTAATTTTAAATAATTAAAATTACATCTGATCAGTAAAGTTAGTATAATTCTAGTGATTACACTTTTGTATACTTTGACAAAAATATACAGATTTTACATTTAAAAATATTTAAATTTTATTTACTTAAATCTTTTTAATAAAAAAATAAAAGATAACTTTATTATTGTTATAATTATTATTATACATATGCAGAAAAGTAAAAAACTTTAAATTTTCATCAAATGTTGACAATATGAATTATATACGGAACTAGTTTGATATCCCCGGGCAAGACCACGCCAAACAAGGGTTGTTGTCGCTGGAACGGAATCCAAGATGGCATCGTCCGTTTCTTAATCGGGATCGAAATGAATGTAGAAAAAACAGGATGTGCGACGATAGTTTATTTTGCGAAAAAATAATGTGGATGAAAATCGAAAAAATAACTATTTGATTATTATAGAATATTACTTACTTTTCTGGGTGTGGAGAACAGTATCCGAAGTGATGAATACCAGGATTTTTTTTTTTTAAACAGGAATATGAGGGGTATTGTAACACAGTACTCAAGGTGAGTAAATGTAAGCATGATAAATAAATTTGTGGGGATAGAGAGATGAATGTTAAAAAAAAGAAATTGTTAAAAGTACAAAAATAACATGTTTAAAGAACCCCCCCCCAAAACAAAACTGAGTAAGAAGGCGGAGAAATAAGGAAAGTGGCTGTTGTGAATTTTACGAAAAGTTATGAATTCAATTCCTCGACTCCCCCCTCCCGAAACGATTTGCCAGTCAGCCCAATTAATATTTCTGTCAAGATCAAGGAATTTTATGAAAGGGTCCTGTTTCAGTGCGAAACAAATTTTCCTAACCATGAACCAGGCAATGTATCCTTCAAATCTCCCTCGTCGGTTGTATTCTGGCAAGGAAGCTTTGAAGTGGCGCCAGGTAACTTCAATAGTGTTAGTATGTGCGCCGGTCTCAGAATCAACGAATTTGAGCGAATGGTTAACTGTAAGGTGATTATAACCTCTTTCGCTCAACCTTTCGTAAGATTTCCAGCAATCAGATATGACAGTTCATGGTTCGATCCATGATTTGATAAGGCCGAGAAGTGTTTCTGCCATCCTGTCGTAAACTGCAACCAGGAAACAGCGTCCCGTCTCGCGTTCGACACCGCCAAAAACCCACTGTCCTTCAACGAAATTACCCCTATTATATTTTCTTTTCCCAATCTTGCTTTAATCGACTTCAACCGTTTTACCCCCCCCCCCCAAGCTTCTCTGTGTTAACAACAATGTAATCTATTAACACATCGGATGCATAGTTGCGCCAATCGGCAACAGCCTGCGAAAAAATTCCGAGTTCCTTATGAATCTGAGCAAACGAGAACGTCTGAAAAATTCATACATCAGAAGAAGAATGGTGGAAATTGGCAATTTGCTGCTGGAGAAAAATGAATTGAACCGGATTGTTTTTTTTATTGCGGCAGCGCGAATTTGCACCTGAAGATCCGCAGTAAAAAACTCGACCATCAAATTTCAGTGATTTATCGTAAATAACTTTCATATCACGGCCACATTTATCACATTGAATGACGGTTGAAATCAGCGAAAGCTTACAGAGGAAAGAGAAAAGAAAATCCTGACTTTTTAAAAATAAAGTGGACCAAAAGTGTGAATTTGGAACACCTTTTGGTCCGAAGTAATTGAAAGAGCAGTCCTTATATTCCATGAAAAAAAGGTCCTGGTACTCACCAATAACACTGTAAATATCCATTTTAGAAGAGTAGAATAGCAGGTGAAACACCGGAGTAGAACAGTAGGTGAAGAATAAATGCATTGAAAATGGTTTAATTTTAAAAGAATTCGAATTAAAAGCATGTGAAATTAAGAGGGTTACCGCGCGCAAAAAAAAACAACAATAAGAATGAACTATTTTGAATTAAAATCGTCTGAAGTTAAGAAGATTTGCGCGCAATAGAAAATAAACCAATTAGCTATTTAGAAGTAAAATCGTCTGAAATTAAGAGGAATAGCGTGGAAAAAAAAGAAACCAATTAGAATTAACTATAAGAAACGTCATCAGCATGGAAACCACATCAGCCAACGAAAGAAATATCAAGGTAACCACATTGTAATGTTATCGCCCATCTTGGCGAACATAAACAACAACTTGGCGACTTGCCCCGGGATATCAAACTAGCAGGTTATATACACTAAAGAGCCAAAACATTATGACCACCTGTCAATAGCGAGTTGGCCCACCTTTGGTGTGCAACGCAGCTTCAACCCGCTTTGGCATGGATGCCACAAGTCCTTGGTAGATGGCCGGAGACAGATTGTACCAGATGTTTAAGCAACGGTCATGCAAATCCGAGATATTGCGAATTGGTGGTCTTTGAAACTCTGAGCTTCCCTCCCATGACATCCCAAATGTGTTCTATTGGATTGAGATCCGGTGAGTTAGGCGGCCAGGACATTAACTGGATTTCAGCATCATGTTCCTGGAACCACTCCAACACAATTTTAGCCTTGTGACATGGGGCGTTGTCCTGTTGGAACATTCCATTTCCAGCTGGAAAAATAGAGGCCATATAAGGGTGCAACTGATCCGCAATGATGTTCAGATACCCTGTAGCATTCATGGTCTGCTCTACTGCATCCCATGGGTCCCACAGACGTCCAAGAGATCGTCCCCCAAAGCATAATACCGCCACCACCGGCTTGTGTATGACCTACTATACATTGAGGGAGCAACTGGAGCCTGGAAGACAGCGTATCCTGACACGGCCATCGGCATGATGAATGACAAACCGTGATTCGTCTGACTGGGCAACTCTCTCCCACTGATCCTTGGAGCAGTCGGGATGTTCCTGGGCCCTGCGCAGTTGGCGATGACGCTTGGTCAGCAAAGACACACAATTGCGACGTTTGCTACGTAGCCCCATATCCAACAGTGTGCTCCGATACTATTCTACTTGGCCCTGCATTGTATTGGGCTGTCAGCTGAGCCACTGTCTAGCTCCGGTTTTGCTTCACCATGCAAGACAGTCTCCGACGACCTTTTTCTTTGATAGCGTATGGACGTCCAACACCATGTCGTCTACTACTGGTTTCACCGTCATTCATCCACTTTGCGTAAGTACTAACAACTGTAGATCGCGAACAACCCACGAGTCATGCAGTTTCGGAAATACTTGTTCCGAGCCATTACAATCTGCTCTCTATCAAAGTCGCTTAGATGTGCAGCCTTTTCCATCACACACAGAAGTAAATGAAAGAATGATTCTTCAGACTCTCCAGCAGCAGTTAAATACCACTTCCACCTGATCACGTGTCTTCCACGTCATCCAGGCGAGTTCATTGCAAAATGTAGGGGTGGTCATAATGTTTTGGCTCTTGATTGTATATATATATTTGTTTGTTTGTAAGTAATTTTTTTTTTTTTAAGAAATCAAATTGTATTAGGCAGTACAATAGTTTTTAAATATATTATGTCTAGTAATAAATAGAGCTTTTGTGACTTATTCAAACAATGGTAATGAATTCTGGCATTAAATGTAGCAAAATTCTGAATTATTAATGAATAATTAACTTTTAAAATCCTTTATTTATAGCTGAAAAATATTAAAATATTTTTCATTTTACTTAAACATTTTATAGAGTTATGATAATTAATTCTAAGGGACAGTTAATTTTACTGAATTATTTTGAAGTTTCTTTGATTATTTCCAATTTTTTTAACTAAAAATGCATTTTGACTAAATCATTCATTTTTATAAACGAAAAATTCTTATCCAATGTTAAAAAAAAGGAGTTCCTGTTAAAAAATCTTAATTTTAGTTGTTCTTTTGTTAGAAAACAATAGAGGTATTATTTTTAATAAATAACTTTTTGTTAATATTATGGAGTTGAAATATAAAATTCATTACCAGTTGAAGGTTCTTAAGAATTGTTTTTCAGGTTTAAAATATATTTCCATTAATTTTAGAATAGTGTGAAAATTATAAAAAATATATATATCCTTCATAAATAATTTCTCTAAATTTAAAATACTATATGTGTTAAGAAAATATCATTTTGACTGCTTAATTTTCAAAGGATATTTACTCTTTAGCATTAAAAAAATGAAATTATTTCTGTAGGAAATTTTTTTAATTAAAATCTTGGAAAAATATATAATTTATCTGAAAAATGTTTAAAATATGAAATCAGTTAACTAGCTAAGATTTAAAAATAGAAAGAAACATTTGTTATGTTAATTTCTTTTTATAATTTAATTTGAGGTATTTTAATTTTGTTGTTTTCATTGCATACTGAACATTAAAATTTTTTATCTAAAATATTTTGTTCAGTTATCATTAAAATGATTCTATTTTACTGTATTTTTTGTTAATGTGTGAAACTAAATTCAGTAAAAAATGTTTTCTTCTCTTTCAGCTTTGGCATGTGTAATTCCATTCTTACCCGTTCATGCAAAAGAAATTGGAATTTCTGCTGTATCAGTTGGAGTTATATATTGTGCTATACCTGTAGTTACAATGTTCTTAAAGCCTAGCTTTGGTGCTATAGCTGATCATTTTGACAACTTGAAAATGCTGCTGTTGATTTTCATTGGAGCCATAATGCTCTCCTCGACATTGACTGTTTCTATTCCCAGGAAAGAGAACATGATTGGTAGTGACATCAGATGTACCTCAACTGGCACAAATCTCTATTTTTTGTCCAAGCCTAGTCAAGATTGCATGGTAGACATTTTAGTCTCTAAACCATTAAAATGTTACATGTATTGTGCTGAATGCACTGAGTATCAAACAGTACCATCAAATACAAATAACTCTACTGAGAAAATATGCTTGAAGAAAATCATGCACCCTGCTGATATCACAGTCAATTTAGAAAGACAAAATGGCTCCAACCATATCTTCAATGTAAAAGCCATGACCCTCTCTGAGCGTGTTATGAACACTCTCTGCTTTGTGAACTTGTCCTTTATTTGCAGCTCTTTCTGTGAGCCTGTTCTGCAAGAATGCTTTACAGGAAAACAGCAGCCAGAATATAGCAGTGATCAGTTCTGGCTTTTTTTTATATTCACTACTATGTGTGTTAGCTTGAGTGGTGTGACCACCTCTTTCTCGGATGCTATTTGTTTCAACGAGTTGGGTGAAAATGGACATTTGTATGGCAAACAGAGGTTGTGGGGCACAATTGGTTGGGGTTTACTCTCTCCACTTGCTGGATATTTAAACGATCTCGTTACGGGAGATTCTTTCTTAAAAGCTTATCAACCAGGAGCCATTCTGCTGATAATTATATTACTCTATGATCTGAGAATTGCCAGCAGGTTGAAAACGAAAAATCTTAAGTGCTCCCAAAATGTCTTTAAAGATGTTGGAGTAATATTAAAGCAGTTCAAAGTAATTGCATTCATATTGTCAGTGTTAGTTATTGGATCTGCTACTGCTTTGATTTGGTCTTACCTTTATTGGCATCTGATAAATTTAGGTGCCAATAAAATCATCTTGGGTATTGTGCCTGCCATTCAGTGCTTCCTTGGAGAGTTGGTATTTTTCTTTTTCTCTGGCAAACTTATTTCAAAACTGGGACATTTTAACATTCTTTCTTTGAATTTCATTGCTGTTGGTGTGCGGTTCATTGCATACTCTTACATCCAAAATCCCTGGATGGTATTGCCCATTGAGTTACTGCAGGGACCTACTTATGGATTGTTCTATGCAACAATGGCTTCTTTTGCACATTCTTCTGCTTTGCCTGGAACTGAAGTTACAGTTCAAGGGTTGGTCAGTGCTGGCTTTGAATTAGGTAAATAAATTTCATGATCTTAGAATAGAATTTCATTGAGTAATTCAATTGAAACATTTCTATAACATTTCTATGGAACTGTTTATGTATGTATTTTAATCAGATTTTAGTAATAAGCATTTTAAAAGTTGGACATATATTGCATATTACTGTAAAAAAATATATATGTGTGTATCATTACAAATCTTATCAATAATGGTCTTCTGAGAATCATCTGTTTCATTCTTGTTTGAAAAGCATTTCATTATTAAAATACAATCTTAGAAAAATCTCTCATTAAATTTTATTAAAAACTATTGATTACAAATGATTAGAAATTAATTTTTCTTTTAGACTGTTGTGCATTTTCTTCTCTTTTTAAAGGGTTTACTTTTACTCACATTTTAAAGCCCTCGATTGAGCTTAAATTTTCTATACATAATTGTTTTGGATAGCAATACAATAATTAATAAAGATTAATTGATTAAAACTAATTATTTAGAAAATTAAATTTTACTCATAATTCCAATTGTTTACAAGGTAAAACTGTTGAATATTAAAATCAGCATTTAAACCTATCCCCTCTTAAAATTTTAAAAAATTTTTAAAAAAAACATTTCACAAAACTTTCCTATTTTGTGCTAATGTTTATTGAAAATTAATATTAAATAGCAAAAAAAAAAAAAAAAAATTGAGCTCTCAGATCGCTTTCTAAAATGTAAGGTCCACTATATTTTTGCAACAATAAAAAAAATGTTACAAATGGATATATACAATGCAACCTACTCACATTGTGTATTTGTTTTCAAAATGTACCATCAATTTGTAATGCATTTTGAATTCTTTTATGCATATTTATTTTAAATGAAAAATTTTAAAAAGGGGGAATAGTAAAATAAATTATTAAAACTAAGTATTGAATAAATTCAATTTGACTCAATGTTCCATTTCGCTTTTAAAATTTAAGGTATAAAAGAATTATGTTACCCTGAGTGTGAAGGAAACCCCTGTTTATAAAAAAAACTTTTTTACTGGTGTTATTATTTCAATTTTTAATGCCAAATATATATGTTTTGATAAGTAAATTTGTATACTTTGTGATTTATTTAGGTATGGTTATTGGAAATATTTTGAGTGGTATGGCCATGCAGCAGCGAGATGGAGCATTCACATTTTTCTGGGCTGGCATCATTTCTCTAGGTTATTGTTTGATTCATGTGACATTCAGTATTATTGTAAAGATTCTGGATCAAAGAAGTAAGCTCTATAATTTTTATAGTCTTTTTTCCCCCTAATATATATAAAATGGGAGAAGGACCAATTTTAAAGAAAATGTGAACTTTGTGCTTAAAGAATATATGCATATTTAAATATGAATTTCTTTCTTTTTCCATGTCCTTAATTTAAAAGTTATTTTCTTATGTTACAAGGGGAGGGCTCAACTAAGGAAATTCATTTGGGGACGAGACTTTGTGTAATAGTACTACTCTTTTTGGGTGTTCAACTCTCAACTGCAAAATGGACAGTCAATTTGGAGTAAATAGCCTTCTAAATTCATGCTTAGCTTTTTAAAATTAAATTTAATTACCTCCAGCGACTTAAATGCTGGAATGTAGATAGTATATTTGCATTCCTGCATTGAAGGCATTGTGCAGTGTATTTCACTGTGCTATGCAGGGCAGGAAGGAAAAAACATTGTCACAGGTTCTCTAACTGCAGAACTTTAACTAATCCTCTTGGGAAACTATTCTTCAACTGTGATTTTGGTTTAAAAACCGCTTTCCGTAGAGATGATTTGATTTGATGCTAATTTAAATGCTATTTAAACCTCAGACATTGGGGTGTATGAGGTTAATTGCGAAATATCGGAATAGTAGAAAAGGAATTGCAACTAGGAAGTCATGCAGCTTGAAATTAATATTCATCTCATAAATATATATATATATCATTCAAATTTTCAATCGTTAATAAAATACTTTCTATTCGTCTATTTAAGGCAGGAATCAACTTTAAAAAAAATTTTATATTTCTTGGTGTTTTTTTTTTCTTCCTTTTTTTATTTGGAGGAAAAGGGGATTAATTTTTAAAAGCAGCATTTTATATACTTAATTTTTTATAATTTATGCATTTCTTTTTCATACATCTTTTAAAAGTAATTAAAAATTTCAATTATTGCATTTTTGGAACATTGATTTTTAAAGGATTAATTGCATCGGATAAAGTAGCATAATTCATTTGTACAGAGGTATTAACCATTTAACGTGCGGTGGTATCTCTCTGAAACCACCATTTTCTAAAAAATACCTCTAAACGTGCAGTGGTATTTTAATGGAACTAATAATTCTGAAGATATCTTTTAACTCTCTTAAAAGACACTAGATGTCAGCACGTGAGAAAAACTCCTTTTTCTGTGAGAAAAATGCATCCTTTTAAAAGCCTTTTTTAAACACTCCAAAAAAGATTTTTTTTAGCAAATAAAAATAGACAAAAATTCAAAGTAAGGTATGTACATTTTTGCTGCATATGCTCTTCATTGCGTAACTAATTTTTAGTATGATAAATTATGAAAAGAAGTGCCTCTTATATAAAGATATTTTTGGGTGGTTTCAGACTGAACCATGCATTTAGAACATGAAAATTGTCCGTTTCTTCTCCGGCTTATAGCACGCACACGTGAGAGATTTAGCCCTTTTTTTAACAAGCTTTTATAAGTTTCACTTGCATGTAACGGAATCTTGGAACTCGATTTTCACCCACTTAAAAAGGTCAGATTAATTCGAAATTTTGCACACTTGTCAAGGACCGATGACAATACAATAATTTCATAATTTTGTTCCATTGTCCTTATCAGGATCGTCAGGAATCACGATAATCAGATTTGGCGACAATTCCATATACCACTTCCAGATTTGGCAACTTATTACATGTACAATTTTCAGATTTGGCGACTAATTCCAAATTTGGTGACTAAAAGAAAAAGGTATAACCCCCTACAGCGATTGTTTTTAATTTAAAGCTATTTATATGCAAGTATAAAATACACATGTGGTTTATAAAAATAAAACAAAAAAAAGTGTTCTGCATGTGAGAAAGTGGAGGGAAGGTGTGTGTTAATATAATATAAACATTTTTCTGAAAATGAAAATAAAAAAAAAAGGCTCTGATGTGAAAAAAATCATTTATGTTCTAACTGCCAAATATTTTTTATTTTTATAAAGAAATGCTTTTGGAAGTGATGATATGAATTAACATTATAGCAATACGTTTAAAAGGTGATAATACGATTGACACTTTATGTTACCATGTTTTTGTTTCTTTTCTTTGACTCAGACAGTGAAATAACTAATAATTTATGGGGGTTTTGCCATTGATTTGGGGGAGGGGTTTATTATTTCCTTATTACTGCATGTTTTAATAATTTAATAATAAAGAAACAATGAAAAAAAACTTTACTGGCTATTGAAGTTGATTTCAATCGCTTATAGTTATATTTTGTATTATTTAATATTTAAAAAGTAATTCTAATACTTAATATTGCATATTTTAGTAAATTTATTACGAAATATATAAAGAATATTCTTACAAATCTGACGCAAATCATATTGTTCATCCAAGAATTATGTCGTAGGTGCGCGGTGGTACTTCTGTGAAACCACATCCCCCTCAGCGGGGGGGGAATGTACTGTAATTTTTTTAAAGGTATTTTCTCTGTTCTTGGGTTCTATACATTGCATTTATAATTTTATTTTGAAAAATTCAGCGAATTTATTTTTCTGCACTTCAAAGGGTTAAACATAGTTTATTCAATTAAAATATTTTTATGCTGATTTTCTTAATTTTTTTTTATCCTTGTATTTATTTTATGCTATATTTTGATTATTTTTTTTCACAGATAAAAGAAGACAAGAAGATGTAGTTTCTCCTGTAGAAGAAAACGTATCATTTATGTAACATATTAGTTATAAATAATTTATTGGTATTTATATATCAGTTATCTTAAGTTACATTTTCTTGGTGATTTTTGTCATAAAAAGGACTTTTCTTTTTATTACATCAAAAACTCATACTATCTACCATATAATTTCATTACCTCAACCTTATTTCATTTGTAAGAGTGTTCTCATTTTAAAAAAATAATTTTGCTTTATGGAACATATCAAATTCTTGAAATACAGCTAGTGCTTCTTTGTCAAAAGCATTTTTTTTTTCAAAATATATAAAAGCTACCTAAAGCTGGGGGGGGGGGGGTCACCAAAAGAATGTAATGATAGATAATAAATAAGTACCTATTTGTTCATCTAAGTTATTTGTATTTCATAACCATGAATCTCATTTTAATTGTTCCTCAAAATTCACATTATTTATATGCTTCATGAGATCATTTAATTTAGATTCAATTTTTTATAGATGTATAAGAAACCCATATTTTTTTTAAATAGCACAATTTTGTTTTCATTTATTATATTTAGAATTTCCACAAGTTTTATAAATTGATGAATTAATTGTTTTCTATGTATTTAAGAAATAAGAGCAAGTGTATAAGATATTGTTTGATTGTAATACATAGATCTATGTATGTCTGAATGTTTATAAAAGCAGTATTTAATTGCAATTGTGTGTGCTTCCAATAGACATTCCAATAAATATTAGATCAATTTATGCTATAGCTTTAAAAATCTTCTCACCATCCTTTTACTCCTCATTTCAATGGTTCTGTTGTTGTTTCTAATGCCACTTGATCAATGGTATCAGATCCAAGATCCGTGAAAGTCATTGTGGCAAGGGGTTAGATTACATGTCATTCACATGCTTTGAGCACAATGCAGGTGAGTTTTTTTTTGGTCACTAACTCTGTTCTACCCCAGTTTTGAGTGAGAATACTCTGGAGATGAAGGGGGAACCTTCCACTTCTCTTCCCCTACCACCAATCTCTCAAGAGGACTTTTGGCTCACCAAATATTTTCAATGCCCACATTCGCACAGGCTTTGTACATTTGCAAACATCCATGTTTTCTCCGATATTCAAAATCGGGCCCTACGAAGCAGCAGTTTACATGACTAACCAATATACCATCTGGGTTGGCTTTATAGTTCTTCTTTATACCATAGAAAGAAAAAAATTTAAATATGGACAAACTGTAGAGATTAATTTTTAAAAAGTGATTATTAAAATTGCATTTTTTTAAGAAAATATTTTGTATTAGATCTGTTTTTTTTTTTTCAGAGATACAAAATTTAACTATGTATATTTTTAAACATAAGTATATTAGTACCTATGATAATTTATCCAAATATTTCTAAGATAAAGACTTCAAAGAAACACTTATAAAATAAAAGGAACTTTTTCAAAAATTGAAAAAATATCTTTTACCACGCATTCAAAATAAATCCATAATTTGAGATCATGCTTTTGTTACTTTGAAATTTGATGTGTAATTAATACTAGATGATAGAATGTTATATTTCACTCAATATATCAATTTTCTATTCATATGGTGTTGGTACATTACACAACATTGGTATGAAACAGCTTGTTGAGTAAAGTGTATAATATTGAAATGTTGTTTTCATATAATGTATATACATGAATACTTTCTGCAACATTTTTTTGTTTAAAATGCTAGTCGAGCACTTTTGTGATTTTGTGCATTTAGCCTCCATTTAGAGGTTTAATTGTTTGTTAGTAAGCATGTTATATTGATGTTAGGTGTATGAAATTTTATGTATGTGTGTGTAGATTTATTTGTGCATTTAACCTCCATTTAGAGGTTTAATTGTTCATTATTAAGCATGTTGTATTGATGCCTAGGTGTTGGAAATTTGTGTTATATGAAATTCTATGTGTGTGTGTGTAGAACAATACATGTTTTATAAATATATATATATGTGTACTCTTGATATGACTTTTATAATATTTACACTGCATTACCTTGCATGTATTGATATGAACTATAAATTATAAAATCTTTTCTTTTAAAAGGTATTTTTATAAATATATTTTTAATAATACATATATATTATGAGATTAAATTTCATTTTTAAATTGGTAATATTGGGTCATTGAACTTGGTTTTGTATATTTTTATGAATAATGGATTTATTTTTTGCATTTGTATGTATAATTTATATTTTTTATTGCATCATTTATCACATATAACATGCCACAAAAGATTTAAATATGTTGTGTAAAATCATGTTATTGTTAATATATTTGCTGAATACTGCTAAAAGCATGTGTTTATTACCCAGTGCTACTTTTTAGACATTCTGTGATATTTTTTCTCTCCAGAAAACTTTAAAAAGTCAATTGAGAAAGATACCAGTTTAAACAGGGTTCATTCTAAGTTTTGTAAAGGGCTGATCATATTTTTCAGAAAAATTAATAAAAGGGATACTTTTTAGATTTAAGGAGGAAGGAAGTTTCAAATAATATTCTTAAAAAGTACTGAATGATAAACTTTTAATACGTAAATTACAGTAAAAAAAAAAAGTGTAAAATAAAATTTTCAACCTTTATGATAAATATCAAATATAATTTGTTTCGTTAACTTAATACATATCAGATCATGATTGACTCTCAGAAGTTAATTTAAAAAATCAGGTGGATCAATACATTTACTTTTCGAGAATCAGGGCAAAATTCAATTAGAATGATCCTTGTTAGTTTAATGTGATCATAAAGCCTTAAAGTATGCTTCACAATAAGTCATCAATGATTATAAATTAACAATATAAGAACTCGGCCCTCATGGGCTGTTGAGGCACTAAGGCCTACTGTGCCTATCTCAATTTTCGTGACCTTAGGCGTTAGGGTGCATATATGCAGATGTTTGGCCAAGTGGTCAGCCTAAAGTGAAACCCCCAGTGTTCAGTTCCCAAGCAAGCTTGGTACTCACTTATCGACCCACTGAAGAGATGAAAGATTGAGTCGACCTTGCCCAGCCCAGGATTTGAACCCTGGACCTGTAGTGTGGAAGCGTGATACACGACCATTCAGCCACTGGGCTTCTAACAATACAAGAAGTTTCAAATTATTTTTAAAATCTCTTCTGAATATTTTGTTTTAAACTGTACAAATAAAACTGAATCATGGTTTTTTTTCATTCACTACTGAATGTGTAGTACCATTTCAAAATATTGATATCTATTATTTATTTTTAAATCATTTCTTGAAAATTTGTTTTTGTTAAAGGATCAAATTTCTAATTCATCATATTTCTTAAAAATGATTGTAGTTGATTGTAATGTTATGCATGAATAAATGTTTTACCATAGTGTATTAATGTGTGGAGGATTAAAACACATCCAATTTTAGTTAATTTCTATTGTGTAAATTTAGTAAACAAACAAGTATTTCCTGAAATAATGTTTTTAACATAGATTCAATAATTTCAGTTTTGAAATGCTCCAATTTACACAAATATGCAACCATCATAAGTAACATTTGTAACTGTTAAATTTTTATGCAATAATTTGTTTAGCTTCTACCAATTTTCCTAATGTTTTAACACCATTCTCAAACAAAAGAATGGACTTTTTACAGTATATAATAGTCTAATTTTCTGAAAATAATGGATTATTAGCTATAAAAATTAATGCAATTTGTCAATACCGGATCTCCTTAATACATTTTAACTAAAAAAAAATATTTTAAAAGTATATATATTTCACATAACCTGTACTGAGGTTTTGTTCAAGGATATTTCATAATCTCTTTTTCCAAGAGTGCATCATTTACAGCAAAAGTATATATGTATGAATTATGTATTAATTTTTTTTTCATACTTGTTTCATGCCTTCTTTAAATTCTAAACTAATGGTATGAAATTGTAGTCATAAGCTTTTAAAAAATATTTCCCATGAAGTATTAACTAATTTCATGGAAAAAATAATCTTACAAAAACTTGATTAAAGGATGAAATTAAATTTTTTTTTCTTTACAACATTTAAACTAATTTGTTCAATACAATGAAGTTATACATTATAATCTTTAATTTCTAAAATTAAAATTCTCTATGCATTACAATCTTTCTTCTAGTCATATTATTAAATAATTATCTTATACAATGCTTCAAGCAACATGAAACTAATGAACTATGGCTTGGTAATTTTTTTAAAAAATTAAATAACTCACCAAATGACATTCTAAAAGCATAAATTGTAGTGAATGTTTCTCTTTTTAGTAACATGGAAAGTGCTAAATTTTTTCCACACTTTCTAGTTTATCATGCACTACACAGATGTCTTCATATAACACGTATTTAAATGAAAAAATAAGGCCAAACAAAAAAATATGAAATTAAATGGAAGATATGTTGAAGAAATAATCATTTACACAAAAAAGTAATACATGTTTTATGTAATAGTAACAGGAATCCCATGGGATGATACGTTACCACACAACAAAGTTGGTGAAATATATTTATTTTTACACTTTTTCCTCACATCTTCAAATTCTATGTTTTTTTTGTTTACTCTTTATAGGAGATGCTCGTAAATTCTGCGAAACAAAACTGCAACATAAGATATTAGGTTACATGGGATTTTCTGCACTTGCAACTCTACAATTTTTTATCATATCTGTGGATATCTTGAAAAAAATTAGAAATCTACAAAACTCAAGACACAAAAATTTATTTATAATTTTTATTTGCAAATTAAGATTTCAAAAAAATATTGTTTTAGCATCATTCATCCATACAATCACCCTAAAAAATTATTTTGTTCTCCAGAATAAAAAATGTGACCAAATAAAAGAAATAATAAAAAAAAGTGGTTTATAATTAAAGGGTAGTGAATTCACTTTTAGAAACGTGTAAAATTATTTCGTTCATGGATATTCTGATTGGCGATTCTTATTTATTGCTTGTAAAATTTGCATTCAATTCATTCTTTCAGCATGCATCACAAATCCATTAATGGAAGCCAGAAACCTTGTCAGATGCGAAACCTCATCACAGGACAGATATGGATGAAACATAGGCAGAAAAGGCTAATTTACAAGTTATGTACAGAGTTCATAATATACATGTACAGTGGGTGAAAAATGTGGCACTCGGCTTATAATATACAGCTTTTATCAACAGCAGCTGGGATGGGCTTCTTAAGGAGATCTATATACATGCCTCAGAAGGTGTGAGCATTTCGGCACACACCACAGCCTAGGGCAAACTCTTCTCCGGTAGAGGGATGCTTCACATGAAGAGGACATTCCTCCCCTTCTAATTGTTTTGCCTTGGGCCCTAGGGGGGGAAAGATTATTACTCATGCTGTGCATTTAATGTACCAAAATTTCTTAAAATTGTATTCATCTTATGTTTTGTCTCGAGTTACAAAAATAAATCTATTTTGCATTAAAATGAAATGCATATTTATTGATATTTTTTAAAACTTAATTTCAAATATTCATTATTGTAATTTAATACATGTCTTGCAAAACATGCATGTCTGAGTAATACTCCAACATTTCTTTAATAAGTGTTTTTGTGTTTAGTTCAAATTTCTGTATCAATTTTTTTTTTTTACTTAGAAAATTTGTCAGCAAAGAAACATAGTTGGATCAATTTATTTCACATTGTAATTAGAGCATATACATGGAAACATATCTGACAATAGTAACCAACAAAAGCACTTCATCGAGGTATGAAAAAAATCTCAGTAAATAATAATTTTAAAATTTATAACAATATCATATATGTATATTCATACACTGACAGTCTAAAAATATATAATTATAATAAATCCTTAACAGAATGCCTAACTCCTTCTGGGGTGCTAAATTGAAAAAGGAGTGCTAAGCGCCAAGTTGTTGCTTGTGTTCACCAAGATGGGCGATAATATTATGATATGGTTACCTAAATAATTTTATCAGGTGGTAATGCGCCATCTTGGGATTCCTGTTGGCGTATACTAAATTAAATGCCCATAAAACGCCAACGAGTTATTAAAACTCAATAGTAGGTAAAAGCATTTAGCAGAGTATTTATGGCAGGGCAGCATTTGCTGAAGTAAGAGATGGCTAAAAAGAAAAACACATCATTCACAGTGCACAATAAGTGGTCAAAAAAAGGAACAAACATCATTAAGAAATAAACTTTTTATTTCAGCTAAACCATAAAAAAAATTAAATCAAATAGTAACATTAAAAAAAGAAAAAGTTATTTACAAAAAAAAAAAATTATGGTAGCTCTTTAATTGTTAAAAGAAAGACAAAATGAAATAATTATTTACCCATTCCCTTTCTGATACAATTCAAGTTTTACAAAGCAGCTCTGATGCTATTCCCGTCAAAAATAAAGAAAGATATATTCGAATTTTTATTAAAAAAAACCTGTTCAGCCAACGTAAGAATGACATCATCAACGTATGATGTCATTCCTCCTGATATTTGAAAAAAATACTTTGCATAACTGAAAACGTTTTTTAAAAACCGCGTATCGGCAGCAAAATGAAATATCCTTTTAATGTTAAAATTAATTAAAAAAATGCTAAAGTAAATTAAGACAAATATGTATATCGGAGAAAGAAAATATATTATGGCCGAAGATAAGAATATTTAGGGTAAGTAGTGCTAACAATTCCATTTAACTCAACAACAGCTGCTTCGCGAGATTAAGGAAACACGCCAAACAGTGCTTGACGGGTAGCACTCCTATATCACACACAAATTTAGTTCCTTTGTGGAGTTATGCATTCTAATAATTAGGCTGAAGATATACATATATATAGAGAGCTGGCTTGAAGTAATGGGACATATATTTGCAGATAAAAATATTAGCTTTATTTCAATACATAAATCAGAATAAAACCAATTAACTTAAGCTTAAAGAAAAGTTAAAACTTATTAAAAAAAAACCATCAAAAAAGATAAATAACAAGAGAAAGTTCACTTACCTGCAGGACAATGGGGTAGTTCTGCTTTAGGAATATTAGTGACTCTTTGAAAATCATCATGACATGCATTGCAAAAGTGAGTTGTTCCAAAGCAGAAGAAAACAGCTACCGAACAACAATATCTACATTTGTATTCTAGGAAATCTGTACCATGCTTGGGGCACATCTATAAAACAAACAATATTAAAATTAACACACTTTTAGAAAATATAACTGAATATTTTTTACAATTATTGAGTTAATTTATCAGAAATTGTTAAATTAGTTCAGTCCAATTGTTCTTAAAATAAAAATTTCATGACAGAAATGAGATGTAAGTCATTAAAGGCAGTGCTATTATAATCAATCCTCAGTTTAAGATGGAACATTTATTATATAACATTCATACAACTATGAGAATAAATTAAACTCAAAAGTTATGAAACATGAAAACTTGAAGCAAAACAAGCAATGTTCTTTCAAAAAGCTGTGGGGCAATTTCTAACAAGTAAAAAACAATGCCAACAGCACTACATGTAGATATGATAATTTTTTTTTAAAATTTACCTTCATAGCAGAAGTACTCTTTTTTTTGTAGTTTGCATTATACTGCTATGTTATTTATAGTAAACAATATAACTTTTAGACACAAATAGCATTTCTCAAGTATCAAGCAAATTATTTTATCCTTTATGTAACAAATATTATCAGTTCTTTACATCAAAAATACTCTTTGTTCTTTTCTCAATAATACTGTTCTTCAATAGCAATTTTTTAAAATTTTACAACCTACTAAATTTGATAGACATATCAAATAAATCTTTTTTTTTAATCATAAAAGGCACAGAATAAATGCATAAATTTTTAGCACAAATAAACTCTTATTTCTCTTGTTCTCTAAAAGTGAAATATATAATATTTGGTACACCTAGCAAGACAGTAAATACATATACAATTAACTAATATGAGTGGTAACTATTAGTTCATTATTGGCTGCTAAAGCATTTGCTGCAACTCGTAAGAAAAATGGTGCATCAATTCAACAGGACAAGTAACAGTATACTAGCAAATTTTGCAGTTTGAGATTAATAATTATGAATTAGAATTTTTAATAGCTGAGCAATTTGCTGTAAGTCTTGAGGTTTGACTATGCTTATTCTAAATAATCTACCCTTACTCAATAAAAATATTATATGCCATAAAAATATATATGCCACCTCCTTAAGCTTCCCTCAAAAACAATGCCATTACTAGGCCTTACTTTTAAGCTTAAAAATCGAAATACAAAAGTCATCTCTCACCTGTGCTCTGGAAACATCAGAACATGCTCCACACACAAGCTCTGTGGGGTCATAGTCATCTCCAGCACCTGCTTCAGCATCGCATCTGGCTTCTCCACCATAGTATGCCTGCAAACAGCAGTTAATTAGTTTCACAATGAATAAGAAAAATATTGATTAATTTTTGAGATTATATAAAAAGCCATAATCATAGATTATGCTAACACAATGTGCAATAATAAAAAGGTGAAAAAGCTATTTAAAAAAAAAACACAATTAATCTTTTTGCTTTCAAGAAAAAATGCTGCTTCTTTGGATTGTACAGAGAGGATTTTCAACATTTAGGAATAAGAAATATCTCACGCATTTGTCTTTAAAGAAATTACCTTTTTACATTTGAAACAAACATAGTATGCATATCTATCCATAGCAAATCCAGCTGGATCCTTGTAGAACCTGGCACCAGGGGTTGAAATAGCATCTACATTGTGCAATCCTTCATATTCCAATCTCATAAGGGCCTTGCGCTTAACATCTTCAAACAGACTTCGAGCGGGTTCCAAGAATTCCTTTAATACTGAGTGATCCATCGGGGCCTTTGGAAGAGAATTGAAAATTTATAAATGATTTATTTAACAATACAAAAGTATATACTTTTAAAGGAAGTGAAATAAAGGCTAGAATAGAACAATCAGTATTTGTTAAGCAGTTTAATAGAAAAAAATCATACAAAAACACAAACTAACTCTGTTTAAAGTATAAATTTAAAAATTTCTACCCTGTTTTTAAATGACATTTAAAATCACAAATATCATGTTATAACAAAGGAAAGGCTTAAAGCTATCCTCAGCTCAATAAAATATCAATTTGAAACTCTAATAAAAAATAAAGGCTACCCAACTAAATATTTACAACTCGCTGCTATCATCAGCATGCAATGTATATTGATAACTATTGTAGCTTAACGTTTTCTTGTATTGCAAATATTTGAACTTTTTCAATTGAGTTCAGTATTCAATTCTCTTTAAAATAATAAACATGAAAATGATCTTTTTGTAAAAAGCAACACACAAACATTTTCTACAAACATACAAATTTAAAAAACTTACAAAAGTGTCTACAATTTTTGCCACTACTGTATTATACCTTGTTATTTTATACAGATAAAATTATCATAGAAATACATTTCCTAAATTTTTTTGTGTGAAACAACCAGTTACTTATAAAATATTTAAAATCTTATGTAATTTATAAAATTTCCTGAGGTTAGATTTAGAAGCACTAAAAAGTTTAGTTTTCAAAAAGATTTATTTACCATCAAGTTAACAATAAAGAGATCTTTCATTACAAAAAATTTATTTAAGAATATTTAGTGTTCTACAAGAAGAAAAAGATAAGTAATAAATTAAGAGTGCTTATCAGAAAACAAAACGAAATTATCACAATGGAGATAATTTTCAATTGAATTTTTTTGTTAACAAAATGTATAATAATCAAATACCTGACATATTGGACACAAGGAGAAGCGAAATGTGATACGAGGTCCAGACCATTTTTTTGTCAAGACTGCGCGACAACAATGGAGATGAAACACGTGGCCACAGGAAAGCTGAAATTTAGCATTAAATTGTTTACATAAATATGCATAACAGGGATATTTTATAAATTCCTGTACAAAGAAATTAGATATGTTAACATTGGAACAGTTGTTTTTTGCATGTTCCTGTGATGAGAAAATAATTAAAACACAAATCTTTTAAAAGACTAATAATTTTGACAATTAATAAAAATCTATGTGGTTAATATACCAAAAAGAAGCTTTATAAATATATTCAATATTTTAAATTGCAACTTAACATCAAAAATTACTGTCAAAGCATCACTGTGAAACCTATCTAGTTCACCTACTCTGATATAATATAGTAATTAGAATTCATTTAAGCATTCAGAATAATAATACCCTTAAAAGCCAGATTTTGAGATCAGATGATAAAAATTAAAACTACTTTCCTAAAATCACTTAAACCTTTGTCTCTTAATATTGAAATGAGCATGTATAATGTTTTTTGCACATAATTAGAGAATTTATATAACAATCAACCTTTTGGCTCCAATTCATGAGAGCTACCATTGATATTTTTCATCTTCTAAAGAATAATAAGTTGGGCCACACTATCTACATTTATTTAAATTTAAAACTTCACTTAAATATTTCAAACATTAGTACAGTCATGAATCAATACTTTTATTAACTCAATATACCATATTTAATCGAATCTAAGCCATGCTATTTTTCCAGTGTTACTGCAACTGAAAATCAGATGCAGATTATAATCGAAGGCAAAACATTTGTTGGATGGGGGAAATTGAGTTTCAACCCCTTTCAAAAGGAAAAATGTAACCTTCCATTCTGGCTATTTGCATTGATGTCTTATCTCATTCCACAGTTTATCTCCAGTAATCTAGACTATTCTAAACACCATTGTCTGCTCATATTTAGAAAAATTTTTGTATATGTTTTCCTTGATCACCTAAACATCAAAGATTTCGATAACAGCATCAAGACGAGTTCACTATGGTAAAAGTATGAAAAGGAAGAAAATTTTACATGCAGACAAAAACGGAAACACAGTAGTGGCAACTGAAAATCTGACATGGATGAAACAAATATGTGTCACTGGTGCAAACAAAATATAATTTTTGCTTGTAAATGCTCAACAGTCTTTATTAATTCTTTTACATTTTTCTATAATACATTCTTAGAAAAAAATTGTATAACAAATGCATTGAATGGCATGGAAGATGACAGACACTGTGTGGGAAAAAGGCGATGCCGGCACCTATTCCGAAGTCAGCAGTGACAATGGGATTGATGAATCATTTTCGAAACATGATACTGACAGTTGGTGTAATTATAGGTTCATGTATGTATTTAAAAGTTTCTGATACTTCTCAAATAAATAAATTATTAACTTCTTATAATTTTTCTCACTAAAACTTTTTAAAATTTCTTAAGTATCGGATATCAATGAACTTTTTATAATTTTTGATTTTTTTCTCAAGAACGAGTACAGAATTGGGAGTGCGGCTTAGAATCGATGGCAACATTTTTTTCATTGAAATTTTGAGGTGCAGCTTAGATTTGAGTAAAATATGGTAATTTAATTTTTTTCAAAACAAGGTTTCTAAGTTCATAAAAAGGATTGACTGCCCTCTCTGAAAATTATTTGTTTTTGATTAATATCACTATATTACAACTTACTTGTATGGCAGGTGCATAGGCAAGTGCTTCAATGAAGCAAATCATACACATATCATCTGCATCCTGCTTAAGGCTCGAAACATCTCCACATCGATGCAAGCATGGAAGGCAGGGACTCTCATTGCAGATACCACCACACATGTGCCCACATGGCAGCATTTTAGAACAGGCATTTTTAGCATGTTCCTGGGGTGAAAATTAACATTTTAATGTCAGAGAAAATATATACATACACAAAAATTTAATATTTATTGTGAAATATTCACTACCTGACACTCTGGTTCATTGCACACATTGCCAATAGACAGAAGACCAGTGCTACTACTTGATCCACAAAACCTGCATACACCCGATGAATTTGGTTTTCCTGGAAAACTCCCACATTCAAATTCATATTTTTGATTGCACAAAAGTATAGTCTCAAAAATGAATGAATATTAAAAATGTAATCTCAACTCATTAAATGAATACTTATAATAAACACAAATCATAAATACTAAACTATCATCAAAAATTAGATTACACTATTATAAAAGAATAGAAAAATCTTTTAAAGGAAAATGGAAACTACACACCTCTGTTTCCTTCTCGAAATTCCACCATAGCTTTCAGAGTTCTTGAATCAGCTAAACACATCACCCAGAATAATTTTGTTCTGCCACAACCTTCATGTAAATCAACCTTGATGGCTTCTTCTTCCTCCTTAAAAACCTTTCAAGAAAAAAAGTTCAAACACTTTCAAAAAAGGAAACTTTTCCAACAGTAATAAATTATTTGAATAAATTAAATTTGTTGTTTGTTGGAAAGAGAATTTGCAGGAGTAGTTATTTAAAATGCCAGTTACACATATAATTTTCTTAAATAATCAATTTGCAGAAAATATTGAAATAAATACATAAAAGTCAAGCAAATTTATTTTTAACTCAACACCAGCTGGGTGGCATAGTTGGTTTGGAGCTGGCCTTGTACGACCAAGTTTGTGGGTTCAACCTATGCCCCAGTTGGAAGATTTTCAAGACACAAGAAATCAACAGCTTCCATGTTGTATGATTATGCGGCATGTTAAAGATCCCTAGAGTGCCTGTTTGATGGGTGCTCTCGACAAAATTTAATTCCCAGTGCAGTTTCCCATCATCTAAGTACAGGTGCTTCCCTCTGGGGAGAAAATTAGGTGTCAAAATTACATTGTGGCAATTGATATCCACCTACATAGTGCCACAATAAAAAGTGATACCAGTTCCCTGGGGAATGAATGAACTAGGTCTGCAATGATAATTACCAATCCACAGCCCCATTAGGAAAAGAGAATGTTTTTTAACTCAAACACATGAGATAGAGAAAGTAATACTTTAAAGCAGTTTAAAAGCATAAATGCAAAATTGAGTCAAATGAGTAAATATTATGCATATAAACACTTTTTTGGATTTTATTATTTAAAACTACAGTTATGATGGATAAAACAGCTATTCCACTCCTAAAATGATGCATGTAAGAGCAAAAAGTATTTATAAAAAAAAAAAAAAAAAAAAGAGTCTAAATACCTTATAGCAGTTAGTTTAATAGTTACATTGTATAATATTTTAATTCCTTAAACAAAATAATGTAATGCATGCAATTCAACAGAAAAACAAACCTATCCACAAGAGAGGTTCAATGTATTTAAATTACTAGAAATAATCCAAATCTGTTTGTTATACATATAACAGCTTTTAATAATAAACATTATATGAACATGAAAATTTAATATTACACTAGAAAATTGCGATTAATGCATGCAAAAAAAAAATTATATGTACAAATATTTACAAACATATAAATGCACCCATATCTATAAATTTTTCTCTAAGAAATTTCTGCCAGTTTTTTAAATGCTAATGAGCATGAATCAATTATCAACACTTTTAAAATGGACCATACCTGTCGCTGATGGCTGCGAGTCTTTCTACTCAAATGTAAATATCTATCACATTCTGCACATAGATTTCCACAAGTTGAGCACAGAATTATTGCAGGAGTTTCAGAATCATCATGATTATCACAAAAAGGCTAGAAATAATAATAAATAATTTCAAGAAACAATACATTCACAATCTGCTATATAATTTGTATCTGTTTAATATTAAAATTCCGATTAAGCAATCCTGATTTTTTTTTAAAAAAATAGCTATAAATATTTTTAAGCAAATCTCTACAATTTGGTCAAAAGCAAAGAAAAATGACCGTAATAAAAAGTATGAGCTCATATCCATACCCGAGGTTGGGCTTGTTGACCATCACCTCCAGCTGCCCACTGACCAGATGAAAGACGCTCAACATGTTCTTGATCCAACACACATAAAGAAGCCAAGGCTAGCCACAGCTAACAAGATACAGAAAGTATTCTATTAATTATTGTTAAAATAGACACACACATCAACAACCCCAAAATTGTCAATTATTTTCAAATAAAAATACCTTTACAGTTAAAGGTGTTTTAATTCCTCTCCTTTTGAATATCAGCTTAGCACAATACATAAGATATCAAAACTTTTAGAATAGTTTCCATATTAAATCATTATTTTTAAAAACACACACGTGTATGTCTCTTTGAAATTAGAAAATTGGTAACTTGACAAAACATAAAAAATACAGAGATACTGATTAAAATTATGCGAAAAAAATTATGAGCACTTATAATCTATACTTTTATTTTAAAGAAATATGTGTGAATGTTAATTCTAATGCTAATAAAATAAAAGAAATAGCAATTTTTTTCTAAATTTTTTATAATTTAATTTTACTAGCAACTACTTAAATAATTGTACAGTGTTAAATACAACAAAATATAAAACAAATAAAAAGCAAAAACACTTTAAAAATAAATTTTTTTAAAGAAAGCAATTAAAATTGGGCTAAAATAAAAATATTTTATATTCTAATGTGTTTTAAAAACTGCAAAAGTAAACAAGAATCGAAACATACAGTTGGAGTTCGTAAACATTCAGATGGTGTACGATGTTGCTCTTCTAGCTTAGTAAGATTCAAAATATTCTCAGCAATAGCACCTTTGGTAATCGTTGCCCAGCCATCTGTTAGTTTACCCTATTAAGGAAAAAAAATGCCTATTTATTTATTCCAGAAGAAAATTACAATTTAAAAAACAAACTAAGATTAAATACATACAGCAGCCATGTCTTTCAAGAGTTGTATGATAACTTCAGCTAATTTTCTTGCCATGCAGCCCCTCAACCACCACCGTGTACCAACATTATCTCTAAAATAAAATATAAATATCATTGACATTTTACAATAAAAGTTTTTAAAATCAATGGAATTTAAATAAATAGAAAAGAGAGAATAAATAAATAAAGAGCGTTTAAAAAAATTATTTCCCACCTGGGATGTATGGATGTTGCTAAAGTGACAGTGTTGACTCCCTTGCTGTTCGTGGATGATGATCCTTTGACTTTTGTTTGTACATTGAGCGCCTTCGCAATGCAAGACAGGAACACATCTAAGATGCCAGTCTTATGGATGTCAAAAGAACTCTCCTCCGGTTTATTATCTTTGTTACTCTCAGTGATGATACTGAAATCTGAGGGAGGTAAAGATGAAACACCTAGGATGGAGGCTAAAATGGGGGGAATCACCTCAGGCAGAACTCTTCGGAGGAGAGAAGTGACCTACAAAGTTAATGAATTAATCATTACTTTGAATATCAAATATAAAAAGAAATATCCATTTTTGAAGAAATATTTAATCAATTTTAAGTATTTCTTAAAATTAATAAATGCAACTTTTTTAATAATGGCAGAAATAATTAATTCATATTCTAGTGCTTGGTAAAATTCTTGTTACATTAATTGACTGCCTTAAAAGTCTTGAATCAGAAACCAAAATCTAAAGACTTTTCCAAGGATTATATTCTGCAATGTTCTATTAAAATGTGTGAGAGTTTCACTAAGAAATTTTGCTCAAAGATGCATTCACATAATCATATATCAATCATCGCCAATATGGACCTCTATTTTGCGAAATTTCTCTATTTTGCAAACTTTTTCCTGGAACTTAAGAATATTTTACTATTTAACAAACTTTTTCGCTCGTGATTTGGATTCTTTTCTCCTTTTTTTAAAATATATTTTAGGACATTTTACAAACTATTCTCTCTCTTAGCACATTTTATGGTGATCATTGACTTTGAACTGGTTTTATCAGGTGCCTAACTCATTCAAAGCAATAAAATTGCTGTAATTTTTCTAACAAAAAACTAAAATAAAACTAATAGATTTTATCAGTAATTAAATTTAAGGTGTGCAAAATTACTGGTTATAAAGTAATGTATGTTTAAAATTACAAAATGTCTTTACAAAATTCATTAATTTTAGTATAAAATTATTTTTTTTAATGTTGAAAATATAGTGTACTCTTCGGCAAAGTTTTTTTCCCTTGTTTTCCTTGCCATGTTTTTATTCCTTTCTTTTTTTTGATGGGTAAGATATATAAATTAAATAGATATTAACTTACAGAAAAGTGTGAATAATTACTTTAAAAAAAATCTATTTAACGAATTTTCCACTCAAATTTTTTCTGGATGTAGCAATTTCGTTACATAGAGGTCCAACTGTATTTAAAAAAACAGTTTAGAAAATTGAAACTGACCTCTGTATTCAAAAAATAATAAAAAAATTCACATAAAAATTCAGGTATCTAACAAAATATTCAGATGAATTAATTTTAATTCAGTAAGAACATTCAAAAGTATTACCTGTCTCTGTACCCTTGCTGAACCAGTATGAAGCAAACTAAAAAGATCCCTGAGCAATCCAGCTTGTTGAGCTAAATAGCAGCGTCCCACGCTGGAACCGCTGAGTGCCAGAACCATAGAAAGCATTTCAAAACAGTAGGCATCTGAGGACTTTGGAAGATCTTCCACAGACTGAGACTTGCTGCAGAGTGAGGCCTCCCATTCATCTCGTACCCTGGATGCTTCCTTCCTAATAGCAGCAACTATGTGGGAACATACCTACAAAAATATATATATATAATGACTGTGATATTTCATTTCATATAATACACAGTGCGGCAAATAAGTTGGCACCATGAGTGCAAATGTACATGTGTCATAATGTCAATGGTCAACTGACACACTGCCAACAAGTTGTGCGCATTTTGTTTAGTAGGTGAGAGAAGACAAGAGTTCATTGCATAAGTAAATTTTTTTCATGTTAATTTTTTAAGATGGAGAAAATATCTGTGATTAAATGTAACGCAAAACTTGTAAAAGTGCTTCGGAAACATACCAACTCATGAAACTAGTTTACGGTGACTGTTGTTTAAGTAGATCAAATGTTTCAGTGTGGCACAAACGTTTTGTGGATGGAAGAGAAAAGGTAGAAGAAGCCAGACCGCAAGTAAAAAAAACAAGGAAAATTCCATTCAAAATCAAAACAATGCTTATCACATTCTTCGATGCTAGGGGTATTATCCACAAAGAATTCATTCCAACTGGACAAATTACAGGTCAGTACTACTTAGCTGTTTTGAAGCGTTTGAAAGCCAGAATTCATCGCATTCATCCAGAATATCGGACTGAAAGCAATTGGTGTTTGTTACGCGACAATGCACTCAGTCGTATCTCCCTTGTGTTTCGTCAATTTTTGACAAAAAAACAATGCCTATGCATTGAACCATCCACCGTATTCACATGATTTAGCACCCTGTGACTGCTTCATATTCCCAAAACTTAAACTGAAATTAAAAGGGTGTTATTTTGACAATATTTTGACCTAACAAGTAGCTTTGATGCATGCTTTGCAGGACCATTCCAGAAAGCGATTTACAACAGAAATTCGATTCCTTAATAAATCACTGTAACAAGAGCATTGAAGCCGGAGGGTCCTATTTTGAATAAAAAAAACAAAAACAGGAATATCTTGTTTCCATTTCTTTTTACGGACACAGTCTTAAAACTTGTTTGCCGTGCTGTGTAGGTAGGTCTTTATTCAAGCTCTTGATATTCAACATTTTTATAGTTGCAACATTACGACTTTTTAAATTAACACAACATTCAGTTTTTATTATAGTTGACAAATAAAAAACTATAAATTAATTTCCTATTCAAATCTTTAAAAATAATACCAATGTCTTTTTATACTTAAAAAAATAATTAACTAAAAATATACCCAGTTAAAAAATATCTTACTTGTTTTTGCAAATGAGTTAGTTTACTTCTCGAAAACAGAATTCCAACCATGTGTTCCTTCAGATCGTTAGTTTCCAGAGTACTCTGTGATTGAGATAGCTGCAATCTATCGATGTCTTGGTTCCTTAAATCATCCTCACATTCATGTTCTCCAGTAATAAGCTTCCCAAATACCTGAAATTAAAAATGGATTATGTGTTAGAACTCTAGAAGAGATAAAACTTTGAACAATTAGTCTACTTTTATAGTTAAAAAACTTTTTGTGCCTGGTCTACATCAAAACTTAATTTTAACAGAATCAAATTCACTGTTTATAAAGAATAAAACATGTTATTTTGACATTTTCAAATATTTTACAATATAATACAACAATTTCCTTCTCTCAAATGTTTGTAAGTATAAATTGCAATTATTTTTTTTTTCCATTATTAGTTGGATGATTAATTTTTTTAAGTTAACTAAAGAAGCTTTAGTATAAACACTAAGTAAATCAATAAATAAACTCAGTAGCACAACAGCCCAGTTTTCATGATTTGGGGCAGTGAAATGCATGAGCAGATATCAAGTCAGGAGGTCAATCTGATGCGAAACCCCCAGTGTTTAGTTCCGAAGCACAAACTTTGTACTCATTTATCGATCTACTGAAAGGATGAAAGACTGAGTCAACCTTGCCAAGCCTGGGGTTTGAACCCTGTACCTATGATGAATAAGCGCAATACACTATGACTCAGCCACTGGGCTTCAAGTAAATCAATAGTAAAGTAAAAAATCAATTTAACAACATTCTCCATATCATATTTCAACAAAATTAATCAAACTGATAAGCCACAAAGGTAGCATTTTAATACAGTAACAATGCTAAAAATGTATTTTTCCATAATCAAGAAAATAAATTATAAAAATCCTTTTTATATTAAAAAAATAAACTTTGAAAAAAATTTAAAAGACCTATAATAAGCCATTTTGAACTTTAACAATATATAACTGCAAGAATTTTAATAAATAAACAAAACAAAAAATGAAAAACATTCATTACATCTTTTTTTTATTAAGAGTTAACTAAAAATATGTATTCTTTTCTTTTCTTAAAAAAAAGAATCTTACATTTGTTTATTTATTAAACCAGTTAAATATCTCATATATATAGCTTCATTTTTTGAAAACAGTGATATTCAAATGAGAAACAAGTTTTATTTCTCCTGAGTAATTAAACTAATTAGTTTCTTTAAAAAATTCATTCAAAAAAAGAGATAATATAAATTAAACCCAATTGATTTTTGTGAAGGAATTTTTTGGGCAATCATTAAAATCAAAATTGTATAACAGATTATATATCAAAATTTTATTTCATTCCCTCCAAAGGGAAAACAATAATCTGAATGAATAAGGTATATTTACCTGAGATGTGAGTAATCTAAATACTTTCAAAGTTTCTGCTTCACAATTCTTCTGTTGTACCTGAATGGCTGTCACTTTCTTTCCAATGCTGATGCTCTCTCCCTCTTGAGTGCCCAAGACCTTGACTTGCCGCAACCGCAGGGTATTGTCCGGCCCTTTAAGCTCCAAGCGAATACAGATGTATTTTTCATCTGGAATGTCACAACTCAACCAACCAATGTAACGTGTCTCAACTTCAAGCTGCAGATAGTCACATATTTATATTAAATAAAAAATGATACTTTTTAAGTGTTAAAATAAATGTCATAAATACTATGAACAAAAATGTTCAAGGGACAAATATGTTTAATTACAGAATTTTAAAAAAACAGACGATTTTGACTCATTAAATAGGTTTTTGAAATGTGTACATAGTAGAAAAGTTGAAAGAAAACAACCACTAAAAATATTTCATAAGGTTTATCAGTAAATAAATAACTTACCAATTAATATTTATGCTATCCTCACCAATTCATCAAGAGATAAATTGAAAAGTACTTTCTCTTTAATAGGATTTCATAATTTTTTTAAAGGCCGCTCCAAGGGAATTTTCATACACGCAATACATACTCTTTATTGAAATTATAGTCTTCCATAATGATAAAAAAATTTTAAGATGCATGAAAGCTTCTTTATAATCTAAAATTTTTCAAGTTAGAATAACAAAAATGTGATACATATATTCATAAAAATAAAACTTTTGAAAACAATACAAATTACATAGTGAATTTAAATGAGTGAGTATTTATTAATATTGCATTTTGAAGTCACATTAGGGCTTTTGGCGATTGAACCAGTAATTTTGAACTGCAATCAAGTGAGCAAGTCTGAGCTGGCATCCCATTCTCCTAACTTTCACAACATGCCAATGTATGGACTTAAAGAATCTCGCTAAATTTAACGAACATCAGCCCTTTTACATGGTGGGTCTTTAATGGCATCAGGGCTCAAACATGCAACCTGAAAAAACTGTCAATTTAGCAACCTTGGCTACTGCATCCACATAATTTAATGAAAGTAGAATGCATGGAAGTTGCCTAAACTGAAACCGATATTACATAATGCAGATACAAATGATTCCTAAAATAAGCAGTCTATTTGTTTAAAAAATGATTTAAATAACCTTACAACCAAAAAAATTATAATAAACTGCACAAAGAACACAATTCAGCAGTTGTAATAATATGAGAAATGTTTGTACTCACATGACGCAATTTAACCATTTCATCAAAACTGGGACCAGCTTTAAAAGAAACTCCAGAAACTTTGTTCTGGAAAAGAAAGAAATATAATTTATTCAATAAATAATTATGAGTCATGGATAAGAATCGGCATGTGTAATGCATGCTGATAAAGTAGCAACAAAACTTCAGATACCTACGTATGGTTTTACAGAACACAAATCAACTAAATTCACATTACTTGTAAGTTGTATTACTATACAAAATTCTACAACATTCTAAGAATTTTAACATTTCTTAAACATCTATGTAAAATTTTAAAAATTTAATTTCCTTTTTTTCAGTTATTTTATATTAAAAATTAACTAAATATTCAAAAGATTTCCTGCATAGATATAAGGAGAAAAACTTATCCCTTAACCCGTTACCGCCCAGTGATCTATTTATAGATCACCTCCCATTCAGAGCTCCCAGTGAAAACAATATCTTTTAATGACTTCGTATTGCCATTGGCTGGTTTCATTACATATGTGGCCATATCCCCAAACGAGATTCGAAGCATTCTGTCCAACAGCAGTCCAGCAGCTAGTATCTGATTTTCACCATTTTGAAGCTTCAAAGTATAGCTTTCGATTTTGTATCCAGCAGGGGGGAAAATTAAAAGTTATAATTTTTTATGAGTTTTACCTTTTCAATGCCTCTTTATTTATTTTGGCTTATTTATATTAGAAAAATAACTGTTTTTATTATTAAAATGTAAGTTTAAACATGCTGATCTATAAATAGATCGCTGGGCGTTAGTGGTAACTAATATAATTTTTTCCCTGTTTCATTTCTTCCAGAATGTCTCGGCGTAAAGTTTTTAATACCGCCGAAGAAGCGTTAGAATATATGTTTTCTAAGAAAATAGAGTCTGATATAATTGGCTTACCGCCTGATGTGGATTAGTTAACTGACGAAGAGTATTTAGATGATGATGAAATGACTACTCCATCAGTAAAAGATCTGTCAAGTAATGAAGAAATTTGTGTACCCATGGAAGAAATATAAAAAGTATACCTCAAACGGGGAACAAATTCTAAGAAAGGCTTTGGAAGACCTCAGATGATGTCATCAAGATCAAACGTAATAGACTCTGTGCGTTTAGATAAAAAAAGACCATGTTATAGGAATGAGTGAGTGAACATTAACGTCGAACTGCTTAGCAACACGAGGGCTTTTGGCGGCGGTCCGCGTAATTTTGAACCATGGTCAAGTGACGTAGACGACACCTGAGGTGGCCCCTTCCTCTCCTAACTACCACACCACACTAACGGGAGGAATCTTGAGCACTCGACAGATTTAACGTGCATCGCTCTCCTACACGGTGGGTCTTTAGTGGTACTGGGATCAAACTCATGACACTCTAGCTATGATCCGATGCCTAGATCACTTGGCTCCCGCGGCCACATGTTATAGGAAAAAGACAAAACCAAAGAAAATGCTAGTTATAGGAAAAAGACAATACCAAAGAAGATGGCAGTTTCAAAAATGTAAGAGTAGACCTCTTACATTTTGCACAAAATGTAATGTAACTCTTTATCAAATGTATTCCATTATATCACACTTAACTTTCACAAATTGGCTGTATAAAATTGTAACTAAGTAAGTTTAGATCAGTAAAAGTACATTTTCTCTTTTAAATCTCATTAGTTGTTTTTAAATTCACAAATGTTACACATCCCCCCCCCCTAAATTTGTAATTTTTAAATATAAAACCACAGGAAAGTTACTTGGACTTTTATTACCATAAGCGCCCAGGAATCTATTTATAGATCACCTATTATCTCAGCTGCTAATTACGGGAAATGTATACAACTTCATAATTACTCTATTTATGATATATGAAATGTAATTTAAAAATATTTTTCAAAAATTTCAATTTTAAAATAATTTGGGCGTTAACGGGTTAAACTGAAAACTTGATAAAAAATTAAATAAAGAATTCTGACAATTTAACACAGGAAAACAGAGAAAAATTCAATTAAAAGTATTACTTAAAATAAATTTTCCAAACATTTTTTTTATTAAAAAAACCTAGACTTTTATAATAAAAATTCTAAAAGAAAAAATATCTTCTACATATAACAATATATTTAAATGAATAAATTAATCTTACTCCTAAATCTCTGCAGTTATCAATATGAAGGTAGACCATTTTGGGTAGAATCTTAGAACCACAAGACAAATAGAGTATTTTGATTTTATTACGATCTTCATCTCCACTTTCCCAGAATGTCTCTGTTGTGTTATCAGTCAAGCTGTTAACCATAGCTTGGCGACTAGAAGCTTTGATATCCACTAGAGGTGTGACATCTTTCAGAGCTTGAATCTCAGCTGAAACTTGCTAATAACATAAAGGTATAATATATTAATGAATCATTTTGTACACATACATGAGGTAGAATTCAAAAGTTCCTGGACTGAACTAATAACCTTAAAATATTTGCACAAGAGCAACTATTATTATGTTCTCCTACTCTTCTTAAAGTTCTTTGATCTAAATGACATGGTCAGCAGTTTGTGACAGCCTTATATTCTGTAGACAAATGCTCTTAGTAATAAGCAATTGAAGGAAATAATATTTGTTAAGTAGATAATTAATATCAAATTTTGTGTTTGTTTGGGTAAGAACCCAATGGAGACTAACAAAATATTGAAGCATGTATGTGGCAGTGACACATATACAAATGCAAGCTTCCGAGTCTTATCCATACTTCATAGAAGGCAGGAAAAGTTTTAAAGATGACAAATGCATAAGACAGCATGCAGACTTCCAATGCCACTGAAAATATTGGAAAGATTTTTTTTTTTTTGTTACAAGATGGGAAAAAGTACCAAACAAAATCAGAAACAGCAGAATTAGTATAGATATTTGAGGCCACATATCAACAGATACTGACCAAGGATATCAACATGCATAAGGCGTGTCAATAAATTGTTCCCTCATGTTAAAAGACTCAAAGGTGAATTAAAATGGCAGGATACTTAAATTCTGGCTGATGACAAAGATCCTTCCCTACTGGGGAAGAATTATTACTAGAGGTATGAAATTGTATTTTTTGAAAGACCAGCAACCCAAGACAGCGTTTTAACAAAATGGAAAACACCACAATCTCTGAAGTAAGCAAAAATATTACCAATATTGCTCTAAAGGGAAGGTGCTATTTGATATTCAGGGTAACGTACATCTGGAAATAAAAAAGAAAAATGAACTATATATACGTGTGTGTAGACATCCGGCGACATTAGAATGAGTCAAATGTGAGCTGAGCAGTCACAGGTGTGTTTGCATAACAAGGATCACTTCTTGTCTCAAACTTTTAAAAATGAAAACAACTGTTACATTACATCCACCTTACTCAACTGATCTTATCCCTTCAGCCTCTTCCCTGAACAAGCAAATCACTTGTAGGGTTGTTGATTTGAATTCCCTCATGAGAAATTTAAACTGCATAGCAGGCTACATTAAAAGATATCTAAAAATAGATTGCAGAAATCTTTTGATGACCTTTTCCATTGATAGTAAAAGTGAATTGCTGGTAAAGGTCTTATTTCAAATAATGGTGTGTTTTGGTATTCCAATTGATAATATTTTTATACATTTTTGACTCAGTTCAGGAATTTTTTAATCTTATCTTGTACTTTACTCATATGCAAATACATAAAATAAATAGGAAAGAACTTGCAAAAACTATTAAAAGACAAATAGAAGCATACTTGGTAACAAACATCAGGTGCAGATGAATCATCGTCCTCCTCTGTGCGTGATAGTATTTTGCTGATATTTGAAAAAACATGACTGCGGTGGAGGAAACTGTGATCTTCAGGATGAAATTTGAGGCACCAACAGCGCATTGCAATCTGCTGCAGTGCTGAACCCACTGGAAGGAGCATCATCAGATCTGATACGGTCTGCAGGAACGAGTGGAAGGTTTGAGGTAATGGGTAAGTTGCTTCCCCAGCAATTGTTATGTCAGACAAAGGATGTTCACAGACACCTAAATCTTTCTCTTGCTGCACAAAGAAAAGTTACTAAATAAATTATAAAAGGAAATAAAATTTTGCATTTCAAAATTGAAGAACTATAGTACTAAATTATAAAATAACATATAAAAAAAAATTTTCTAAGTATTTTATACATGATTTTGAAAATGGGTAAAATGCAAAAATTTACACAGAAAGGGGAATTTTGTGCATGAAAAAATTTGATTTTGTACAAAGTAATTAAAATACAGGATTTTACTTGCAAAATGCAAAATTTTCTTTTATAAAATAAAAAATTGTTTGCTTGAAAAAATTTATCCAAATGATCTACTTTACACAAAAACTAAAAAGTATATGCTCTTAGCTAAAAATCTACAAAGAAAACAAAGAAGTTGATCAATAAAATCTGTTTAAAACATTCTATAAAAGTAATGCTAAAATAATTGGAATGTACTTACCACATCATGTTCTTTTTTCTCCCCTTCTTCATCCCCATCATCTTCTCCTTTATCAAAAGGAGCAGGAGACAAAGCAGCAACAAAACACCAAAGTAGATCATGCAGAGACATGGGCTGAGTCACACATCGAAGCAGCCAATTTAAAGCCTACATAAAAAAAGCAATTAAAATACTAAATTTATACAAAAGTTTAAAGTACAAAAATATGACTACTGAAGAATTCTGATTACATTGATTCAAATGAATTTACAACATTACAAAACCTAATAAAATTTTGAATCATGAATTAAGACAATTACAGTTGTAGTACTTAGCTTTCTAAACATTTATATTACAGTAGGTAATTTTAAGTGAATAGAATTTAACACGCAGAACTTATATAGTATGAATCAGTTTACAATCCACCTCTTTTATATTTTACATATCTATCACTAAAGAACCAGCACAGCTTCAAACAAATTTCTGCTACACTGACGAATCTTGGTAAGATTAAAACATTTGAATATCATAAGGACATTTGAGCTTCGACAGATTTAATGTGCATCGCCTTCCTACATGGTGGGTGCTCAGTGGTATTAGGCTCAAATTCATGGCACGACGGCCATAAATTCATTACATTGACTGCGGCTGTCAGCCGTGAACCCAATTCATACTAAAGAAAAACTAAACTCATCAGAGCAACATCAATTCACCATTTTATTCCAGAGAAAACTATCTACTACATTCTTTTGGCTCCTTGCCAAAGACAAGATACACAAGCAGCTCGTTTAAACCATTACATCATGACGTCACCAATGAGTAATATAATAAATTTACCGTGTGACCCTGACACCTTCCCCCTGAGAGTCATATTAGATCCGAAGATCAAATATGGCTAAAACAACCTAAGGGTCACACGTTACATACACAAAAAAAACACTGCTTAAGCACTATCTTAAGATTATACACTACATAAAAAACCAACACATAAAATTTTACACAAATATACTACTTAACTTAATTATCTAAAAATAAAGCAAAAAGAAATGTTTTAAAGTTCAATTATTCTTAAATCTTCTAAAAGTTCTTATTTAACTACGGTTTACACTTACAGTCTGGATAACGCATCTGCATTAACTAGTTTTGATCCTTTTATGTGACTTGCTTCAATGTCATGGCGTTGAATTGCCAAAGCCCACCGCTGTAATCTCAGACATTGGGATGCAGCACTAGTAAGAAACACTAGGGGATTATGATCGGTTAGTAAGAATATCTTTGCTCCACACAGTAAAGTTTCAAATCTTTTCAGAGCCCAAATAATAGCATACGCTTCCCTCTCAATTGTTGACCACTTTTGTTGGCTTGGATTCAGTTTCTGGCTCCCGAAAGCTATGGGATGAATGTTGTCTTCTCCATCCGACTGACCTAGACAACATCCGACCGCCGTCTGAGATGCATCCGTATGCAAGTAGTATGGTTTATCTATGTCTGGGACTTGCAATTCTGTAATTTCCCATAGTGCTGTCTTCAACTCCTTGAAAGCATTTTCAGCCTCCTTGCTCCATGGAATCTCATTAGGAACTTTCTTTTTCGTGAGCTCCGTCAATGGTAGAGCAATTTTTGCAAAGTTTGGAATATACTGTCTATAAAAATTGCATAATCCTAATGCGCTTCTCAGTTGCTTCTTGGTCGTTGGTGCCTCTAAGTTCTGAATCGCTTTTATTCTTTCTTTATCCGGTGAATGTCTACCTGAACCAATGACATGTCCTAAGTATTTAACTTGTCGTCTTGCAAACTCACACTTTCCTAAATTCACTGAGAAGTTAAAATGCTCCAATCTTTTGAAAACTTCTTCCAGATGATCTAAATGTTCTTCCCATGTATCAGAGAATACGGCTAAATCGTCGATATACGCGCATGCAAAGCCAGATATAGTTTGGACCACTTTAGACATGGCTCTTTGGTAGGTTGCAGCAGCGTTTCTTAACCCAAATGGTAATACATTCCACTGGTACTGTCCTCGATGAGTACGTAACGCTGTTAGATGTTTGCTGCTGTCTTCCATTGGTATAGACCAATATCCTTTCAACATATCTAGAACAGTAATAAATTTTTTCTTCCCTACTAAGAAATTCAACTCCATCATATTCTGCATTGGATATGCGTCCGGTACGGTAAGAGCATTCAAACTTCTGAAATCTATGCATAACCTAAGTGTTCCATCCTTTTTATGAACACATACTACTGGGTGTGCTATTTCACTTACAACAGGTTCAATCAGACCTAACTCTAACAATTCGTCTATCTGTACGTCTACTTTCCTCTTTAAGTTTTCCGGTATCTTATAAGTTTTGGGTTTCATCGTTTCCTCCTCAGACTTCAGTTTTATCACGTGTTCACCAACTTTAGCTCTTTTAATTTTTCCAGAAAACAACCTTCTGTGTCGATGTAAAAGATCTTTTAGTTGATTTTGTTGCTTCTTAGATAAGTAATCCAACTTCACTATGTCCAATGCTTCATCATTCTTCTCAGCAGCAGGAACTGTTGGCGTTTCATATATCTCACCAAATTCATCATCGATATCATAAACAACTCCAACCGTTTGAACTCTCGCTTTGTATTCTCTAATCTTGTTAACATGCAGTAATCTTAAGTTACCTTCAGGCATCTGCAAATAATATGAATTTGCTTTTACTCTTTTAACAACTTTAACTGGACCTGTCCATCTAGAATATAGTTTATTCGTTGAATCAGGTATCAAAACAAGCACTTGATCTCCTGGTGCAAATTCTCGATGTTTCTTTTGCCTGTTATAATACTTAGCGTAGTTACCTTGTTGCACATCACTTGTTAACTTTGCCTCGCGGGTTGATACTTCTAACTTTTCTTTTAATTTTTTCAAATAACTCTCTACTGATCCCTTCATATTCAGAGGTAATAACGTGTTTCCAGTCCAAATTGACTTCAATATAGACAACGGACCTCTCGGCTCCCTTCCATACATTAGCAGAAAAGGTGGTACACCGGTAGTTGCATTGGGAACTTCCCGATAAGCCCATAGTAAAAACGGTATATGCCTATGCCAACTTCTTCCTTCCTCTCTAATAATGTGATGCAACATGTTCTTGAGAGTCTGGTTCCATCTCTCAACTAACCCGTTTCCTTCTGGATGGTATGGTGTCGAAAAACGTGGGCAAGCTCCTAAAATCTTCAAAAACTCTTGCGTTAAACTTGCTGTAAAATTTGTCGCATTGTCCATTACGATCACTTCTGGAATGCCTGTTCTACTGAATATTTCGAGCAGTGCTTCACATGTACTCTTAGCCGTTAGTGACTTGAGCGGGACTGCTTCCGGCCATCTAGAATGCTGATCCATCAAACAAAGTATATATCTATGTCCCTGTGACGATACTGGATCTACAGGACCAATTAGATCAACGTTTACCACTTGGAACGGCAATTCAGGACGAGATACAGGTGTTATTGGAATTTTGTCAACCGAACGAATTACTTTTCTGCACTGACAACCATGACAAGAACTACAATATGCTTTAATCTCCTTCACCATTCCGGGCCAATAAAATGAAAACTTGATTCTCTGAATTGTTTTATGAGCTCCTAGATGTGCTCCGAACACTGATTCATGTGCAATTTCTAGTATCTTCCTCTTCCTAATTTCGGGAATCACTAACTGTTTTATCCTATTTCCGCACAACAGCTCTTCATGGTACAGGATATCGTTTTCTATCACATATTCTCCTTTTTTTCGCTTAGCAAAATTCCATGCTTCTTGAAGAGTATCGCAACTCTTTTGCTGTTTCTTGAATTTCTCGGTGTTATTTTCATTCTCCTCATCATATTCTGTTATTGTTGTCTCCTGTTCTTCCTCCTCAGTATTTACACTTTCATATAACAATTTTTTGGGGGAATCTGATCTTAAGTTTACAGCGGCTGTAAATCTGGGATTGTATATTCTCTCTTGTTCTAATAATGCTTCATAAGTTTCAGTATCTAATAATATATCAGCGTTCAGTCTGTCCACAGTTGCCACCACCGTTTTAATTACCGGCATAATATACCCGTTCGTTACCAAACCAATATCCACTTCTTTTAGTTCAGCCTTTAAACAATCACCAAATGCAGGCTGCAACATTATATATCCTTTGTAATCGACTTCTTTCCCTACTACACTGCTTTTAAACACGCTAATTTGTGCACCTGAATCTACTACAGCTTCATATTCTACTCCACCATAAGAAATTTTTACTATTTTAAGATCAGACATTTTTAAATGAACTGCGCTGCATTTCTTATTTTCCATTAAAACTTTGCCATTGAATCTCGCTGTGACTACTTTGCTTTCATCTTCAACTACTTTGACTTCTGCCACTTGCACTTCAGATACCTTTACCTCAGCAACTTTACTCTCGGTCTTTTCTCTCCCATCTTTCTTATCCCTGCAAAATCTCGCAAAATGTCCTACTCGCCCACAATTGAAACATGTAACTGGTTTTTGGAAAGAATTTCGCTTATCGTATCCACTGTGGTTGTTAGATTCTTGTCTATATCCTTCACTGAATGTATGACATCTTCTATTGAACGTGCCAGGCCTTTCCTGAAAGGAATTTCTATACGGTTGAGACGAAGTAGCTTTAGTGGCCTGATTATATTGCCTTGCGTTTTCATAATCATCTAACTTCTCAGCAAGATCGTCAACTGTTACAATTCTACCCCAATCATCAATAAAATGTTGTTGTATATCCCTGGATACTTGTTCCTTCATCTGTTCTACAATGACAAGTTGTTTCAGACTGTCAAAATTGTAGATATTTAGTTCCGAAATCCACTCATTAAAATAGTTCGCCAACTCAAATCCAAAATCTCGCCAAGTGTACTCGGTCGATTTACAATGCCTCTTAAATTTTATTTTAAATGCTTCTGGGCTCAATTTGAATCTTTTTAATAACATACTTTTTATATGCTCATAGTCATTTGCCTTTTCCTCAGGTTCCCTGGCAATCAAATTCACCATTTCTAACGGCAATAGTCCAACAAGATTCGTAACCCAGTCTTCTTCTTTAATATGAACTCTTCGTGCTTGTCTTTCAAACAGTATTAAGTAAAAACTTATATCACCTTCTTTAGGGTCAAAAGTACGCATTAATTTTTGCAATCCAACTGGAACGTGTTCTTGTATTCTTTCATTCTGAGAGTCCATCTCTCTCCTAAAACCATTATTCCTTATCGAAGCTTCTATCCTCAACTTTTCTAATTCATATTCTCTTTCTTGACGCTTAATTTCATCTTCTCGACGCTTTATTTCATTTTCTCTTTCTTGACGCTTTATTTCATTTTCTCTTTCTTGGCACTTTATTGCTTCTCTTTCACTTACTATTCTGTGCAGTAATTCTTTCGCGAACGCCTCTTCATACTCTTCACTTGCTAATATCATATTTTTTAAAGCAGGAACTTTCATTTCTTCCGTTACAGTTTCTCCTAATTCTTCCGCCAAACACTTCAAATCTACCTTCAAAGCTCTTCCTAAAAACGCCATTTTACCAGCCGTTGGATATAACTGGAATTCACAATCTTCAAAACAGTTTCGATGTCGCCAAGCTTCACAACAGTTCGCACTTCTTATTCTCTTTCTTGAACCAATTCGAAATCCCCAATCTTCAAAACAGTTTTAAATCCATAATCTTCGAAACGATTCGAAATCCATTTCGGTTTTCTCGCACAAATGTCAGCCGTGAACCCAATTCATACTAAAGAAAAACTAAACTCATCAGAGCAACATCAATTCACCATTTTATTCCAGAGAAATCTATCTACTACATTCTTTTGGCTCCTTGCCAAAGACAAGATACACAAGCAGCTCGTTTAAACCATTACATCATGACGTCACCAATGAGTAATATAATAAATTTACCGCATGACCCTGATAGCGGCCATAAGATAGTCTGAAGATATAAGATTTTTATTAAAGACATTTCTTTTGTAAGTTTAGTAAAGAGTATGTTCCCAAAATTAAAATTATACCTCTCTCCAGCAACACTGTCTATAGTAAGAACAGAGAAATTTAATATGGAGAAAATGATAAAAGAAAAAAATAAATGTTTTTTTATTCAGTGCAGTGTTGATAAATAAAGGGGAATACAAGTAAAAAAAACTGAATCAAATGTACACTACAAGTATTACCTGTAAATCTGTGAGAAACATTTACATAACTTACATCTCATTGGTAGAAGAATGATTCTCTTTTATGTCTATTTTAAAATATATTGCAAGAAATTGATTCAAATTATGAGGACATAACACATTTCAGCAATTTTTCTGTTTCATATTTAGAACATAATACGTATTCATGTACATGATACGTAATTTTTGCATCCAATTCATATTAAAAATAACTTAGTTCAATGTAATGGTTGCATGTTCCAATATATTTTAGACTGATTTCATTTTTTGAGAATTAAGTAAGCTATTTTAATTATAAGTATAACTTTTGTCTCAAATTATAAAAAAATTAGTGGTAAACTCATTTGCTGTGGTGTAAAGAATAATTTGAAATTTTTATAATAACTGCTATAATGTTGTAAATAGTTTACATCACCTGTAATGCATACACTCTACAAGCAGCTTTTCTCAGAGCCTGTTTCATGGCCAGCTGCAAGCTATCCAGATCGTGTCGTTGCAAAATGAAGAGCATGACTGGACGATGAAGAGGAAATTCTGAACCTGGTCGTTCCATCATCACAGAAACTAGTTTGGTCAGAGCAGCAGATGGTTGGCACAAAAATGAAGTACTGTTATCTAAGGATGATTAGTAAGTAATATATATCCATAGAAGGTAATATAAATTTTGATACAGTAATAAATCTTACTAGGGAAGTTCAAGAAGTGTTTCTTACTGATTTTGACAAATGTAATACAATCTAAATGACAGCAAAAATTCCTACAGAAATAAGTCAGTTAGGTCCTGTCAGAAATAAGTCATTTTCAAGATATGGGTAAATTTATGCCATTTAGATTTGTGCTTTTATCCATTTATGGTGTCACACAATTAGTGCAAAAACAGCAACAAAAAAAAGCCATTTGTCATCAGTCATAAAACAATCAGTACACTACCTCTAATGTCATTGGCCATGGTGACCATTGTTAAAGCCTCAGCTGGTTAGGAAATCTATATGTATAACAATACATCATATTTCAAAAAAGAAAATACTTGCATTCCAGGCCTTCTAGTTTGGGGAAGGAGGCAAGCATTCTTGTGACATGCAAGAGTTATGCCCATTTATGGAGCCTAGTCAATGAGCCCTCATGCTGTAATATAACTGTCAACTAAACAGTCAATTTTAAACTGATGGTATCAGTCTGCAATATTCATGACTGCAAAAATGTGGATAAGGAATGAGCTTTTTAGGTTTAAAGACATAAAAGTTTGCTGACAATTTGAAAACAGCTCATTTTAGACAAGCAATTCCATTGAAATTTTCACTGTACATGTCAATACCTTCACAAAATAGAAAGGGAAAACCTCTTGCATTTCTCCAATTAATTTTATTTAATGAGCTACTTTTAAAATAAAACAGCATAATTTTTAATAAATAACCATAAAGATTAACCAAATTAGCACATAACACTAGCTCAGTAAAAGGTCCCACACAACAAAGTGTGAAAGGCTCAGATTCGAATATTGTAGTAAGAGTTTGTTGAAAAAAATTTAAGATTCATAAAAAAAAATTTTTAGTTGAAATGTATGTATTTTAGATATAAATTACCATTTCGAAAAATAGGATAACTGAGTTTTTAAAAACAGTTTGGATTCTTTGGAATAAATACATACTTTTTTATTAAAATATACAATTTCAAAAAAAAAAATTTTAATTTATTTGTTCAATTGTAATAATTTATTAATAATCTAATCATTTCAAGTTTTGAAAGTATATAGGGGGGGGGGGGGAGAAAAAAACTGAGGAATTTTTAATTTTAAAAAAATTTTACTCAAATTTAACTGAATTTATAATGTATGAACACAATTTAGTAGAATGACTTTTATTTCATCATAATTATATATATTAAGTAAAAATTTTTAAAAGGTTTATCTCTCATATATATAATACAGGTTAGTTCTCCGCATTTTTAATACTAAGTTCAAATACTACACTTCAAAAAACTTATTTCATTAATTATAGGAAAGGAGATAAAAATTTATATTTTTTAAAAATCACAAGTTGTTGTTCTTCAAAATCAATTCAATCACAATAACTTATTCATCAATAATAAAAAAACTTCAACCTGTGATACAAAAATAAGTATGAAATTTAAATATATATAAGAAAAGTTTAATTTAAACAATTTCTTATTTATATAGATCATATGAGTTATTTACACCACATTAAATAATTTGATACGAAAAAAAGAATATTTAACATAAAAATCATACCTTCACAGCCACTGCTATTATTCCTTTTCCTTGTCATAATAATGCGACACTCAGTGGCAACATTGTCTCCTTCTTGTTTATTCCAGTCCCTAGAAGTCAGCCCAACTGATATTGATCGATGAAATGTCCGAGTTTTACTTTCACCATCTTTAGCTTTTGACCTACGTCTCTCACGTTTGGCACATACTAATTGAAGATCTGCACCACCATTCATTGTTAAAGAACGCATGATTCCTGGAGATAAATTAGAGAAGCTTGTCCCCAACCCAAGATTTTCAGCACCATTCTGCAAAGCTCTGATATCTTCTTCTGACAAGAACTCTTCACCTATCATGTTTTTGTACTGCTGTTGCACACCCAACACATCGAGGCACTGAAATGAACCAATAGGAAATGGTGAACTGTCTACAAAGCCATTTTGTTCATAGACACTTGGCATTCCATTACAATAACTAAGTCTGGAGGGAGTGGCAGCATTTGTTGGAATGCCTGAAGAAGCAGATGAAGACAATTCCAACAAAAAAAGAGCATTATTTTTCATAACTTGATGTGCCTCCATGGGAGGCAAAGGAGATAAAAGTTTGGTAGGTGAGGTTTTCTTTCGAGATTTCTTCACCTTTTCCTTGATCAAGCTCTGGCCCCTTTGACGCATAAATTTCTCCCTACAACTATCACAGATTAGATACCAGCTGCTACCTCCAATGCCACCATCTCCACAGTTGCCAGCCCAGCCACCACAAAAGTTTCCACCACTGTTGTAGCCTTTACCACCAGCATGATCACCACATCCAGGATGGGCCTGTCGCATATGGTAAGTAACAGGGTGTGGGAAGAAGTTCCCACAAAGCTCACACATACTCTCTCTTTCAGCAACAAAAGGTCCACCAGCTGCTTCAGCAAGAAAATTTCCTCTCACTGACATAACTGGCCTGTATTCTTTCTTCTTTTTAACTTTTTTCTCTTTGTCTCGATTATTTCTTTCCTTCTCCAGACGTTGAAACACTTTGGAACTAGTCACAGGACTAGGCAAGATGAGCTGCTGAGAAATGATTCTCTGACTAGATGCTGAGATCTGCTCCCACAGTATCACCAAATGTTGTAGAGACAAAGGCAGCTGATACTTTTCTCCAGAGCTGATTTTCCTACTTGGGCCATTAGTATTGCTAGCATTATTGATGCTATCATTTTTTTCGTTTAGTCCTTCAACCTGTTTGGAAGCTTCTATGACACTATCCTCCTTGATGGCTACAGAAGTCCTTCTAAGTTTGCTCTTATATATATTTGCATTGAAAGGTGTGGGAGAAAAAGACTCAAAGTATTGAAATGTCAGCAAACTTGGACTAGCTACTTCAACTGAATGCCTGTATCTGGCTTTTTGTTCTTTTGTTAAGGGTGAATTTTCTCTTTTTTCCCTAACTGCAACATGAGGCACACTTGTAATTTGTTTTGGAAGTGTTGGGTTGAATTTTAAGAAAGAAGCACATGCCATGGCATCATGAACAATGCCTTCATGCCATAGAAATGCAGCAAACACTGCACGGAGACATTCTGCAACAGATGGAGTCATGGCTTCTTTCACTATTTCTTTAATTGCATGCTTTTCTTTGGCTTTGTCACTATTTTCCCGAACAAATGCAGGTGACTTCACTCTTTCCCTCTTGGTTCGGAACTGCCGGGTGGGTCTGTCTTTCCGAGCCAGTTTAGGAGACACCCTAGTCGATTCCTCTTTGCCTCCAGCGGACCCAATACTAAAGTGACTTTTCATACTATCTGGACTAGTTTGGGTTCCAGTTTGAGTAACTGTTTTTGGAGTTGTAATTGAATTAGCTTCCTAAAATAAATATGAGGGAAATTCTTTTTAACAAGCACAATAGAAAAATAATGTTTTTAATGAAAATATACTTAAAACATCTTAAACAACTTTGAGTACATGGTTAAGCATTCATTTGTTTTATTATACTGATAAATTCAGAAAAAATTAATAAATGCAAGATGAAAAGTTCAAATTTTTACTAAGAAATTATAAACTTTCTTTTACCCATAAATTGAACTTCTATTATTTAGAGTATAGATCTTCAAACTTTGTCGACTCACAGAACTATTAAGTTTTTCAAGGAATTTTATACCACTGTTATAGAAGAATGTCACTTACAGTAATATTTAAAGTAGATCCACATGTTATAGGTACTTCATGTAAGACAATTAAAGGAACTATTTTTTATTATAAATTTTTAATATAAAATCAATGTTATTTATTTATTAAGAGTTTTAATTTGTGCCCCAGGAGTCATCTACTCTTGCATTATATTTAGTGACTGGGATGTGTTTGCATTTTTTAAAACAAACTGTGGGAATCTAGCTCAATTGAAGTCATTTGCACTTGCATTTTACATTCGGCATTCAGTTTGTTTCTTTTCTTTTGTTTTTACAAATATTGAGAAAGATTTTTCACTTAAATACATTGTTCAGAATGGCATTAAAATGTTTATAGCCGAGTGAGATACTTCTGTGTACCTTTCATGAACTTATAACCCAAAAATTTGTTCTTGGTTAAATTTAGATTTTATCATCTAATAAAAAAATATATTATTGAGTTGTTCCCTCTCCTTTAAAGTTAAGTATTCTGATTTTGGTTGTTTAATTCATATACTTTGAGAAGAACCCTTTGTTTATGTTTTTTAATTCACCATGTTTATATTCAAAATACTCAATGTTTTTATAACGAAAATGTTGAAGAATCAATATATATTAAATATTTAACAATTACAGAGTTGTTCATTTATTAATAACTACAAAACAAAACAAAATTACATAATAAATCTATGTTTTGTTTAAATTTCAAGCATAGCAATAGCTGTTAGAATCTTTTTATTTTATAGTAAATAATTAATAAATGTACTAAAAGGCTAAATGAACTACTTTTATCATTTATAAGGCAAGGAAGAAATTTTTTTTTCAATATGATTATTATGAAAAAATTCAAATAAAGTATTTTTGAAAAACGTTGCTCATCTAAAACATTTTTGGAAGATTATATGGCACATTCATAATATGAAAAAACACACACAAGCATGTTAATCAACATAAAACAAATCTAAGAAACTGGTGATAATGATGAATATTTATTTTTTTTTTTACAAAATAATGATTTTGCATATTTTATGATTTTTTCTAAAATGAACCAATATCTGTGTTGAACATGTAAAAAAATCCACAATTTTACTTCAAAATTTAAAATAGTAGGGAAATTTTGTAATTTGAAAATGTTTAATGAGAAAGCCATGACACACACTCAAGGGCCATGCACTCACATCGTACGCGTCACACCCACACAAAAGTGCTGGCATCAGAAAGAAAGGAGGGAATTAACATGGAGATTAAGTTATACCCTCGGTAAAAGCCTGTGCAAGGCCGGGCCATGCAGCTAGTTTATATATATAAAACAAAAAGGTAAAAAACAGAAGTTTCCAATGTTGCAGTTTTTTCCTCCCCTATGGGGCATGTGATGCATACTGGAAAACACAGGTTTAGATACTTGTGTTCATACAAATTCCAAAATGAATGTGGATCTATTTTGCATACACAATTATTATTTCCTTTCCGAAATTTTATTTTCCTTCACGGATACTTACACCCCTGGATCTGTGGCATGCGGTACAATTCTAGGAAGCAATCTGTACTACTCTACAAATTTGCCAATTTTTGAGGATGGAAGATTATAAATTTGTAATGGACTTTATTTGACAAACAACTTTAGAATTACAGACATTTACAGAATTATGAAAAAATCTAAAAGATAACCTTAAAGATAAAATTTACTGCTATTTTGTGTCATTGCTGGAGAGATTTAATTGTTTGAAAAGAGAAAATTTCATGCACTCTGATTTCTACTTCTGGTTCTACATATCTAAGTAAAAAATCTTTCCTCATATGAAAAATGTTTTGAATCCGCAAAGAAGTTGTTCAACAAGTGAATGCTCAGAATTGTGTCTAATACTCCTGATATTGCAATATGAAAACAGAGAGGTGCAAGCTCTAGGTTTGCATTAAAAATTTTATTTAACTATAATGAAGACAAATACTAATATCTTATATTGTCTATTCCTTATTTTAATAAATATGTTTAAAAATACATAATATATGTACAGTTTTAGTTTTTTTTTATATTTTTATTGAAGAATTAGTTATATTTTATGTTTGTTTATGTTAAATGGATGTAAATCTATATTATTGACCTCTAACTCTGTATTCATTATCGCAGGAATCGAATTGTTTCAAAAAATGTCCTACTGTGTAGAACGCTGAATCATATTGGTAGATTAGTTTGGCACACCACAGCTACAAGGTTGCCGACCCCCGGTTTAGAGTATCTAACACAGAATAATGTAACCCATAACACCTACTAAAATATTTATATGAAAATTGTCTATTATTTTTAAATATCTCATTGTGTCAATGTAAGTTAATAGATATATGTGTGTATGTTGTATCATAGTCTTGGCTTTGAAAAAGTCATTACTTAGAATATTTACAGAAATATTTTTTTCATATAATTTCAAATTATGTTTTACATATGACTAAATGAAATACATTTTCTAAGTTCTTTGTGATCAAAAGAGAAAAGTCAAGTAATCAATATTCATGACTTTTACAAACATATTTCTATAAATTTAATATTTTTACTACAAGAATTAAAGTCTAAAAAACTTTTTAATATTTCCAAACTGTTCTTCAAAGGAATACAGCATTACTAAGATAATTTGTATTATTAAAAAATAAACATTAACACTTAAATATGAGTTTCTAACACTTACCTTTTTAGGTGTTCCAGGGGTAGCAGGAGTACCAGGCGTTCCTGGAGTACTAATAGGACTAACAGTATTTCTTTGTGTGATGCAACCGATACAACCTGTGGCTGAAGTCTGAGATAACTCTTTAAGAATACTACTAAAATGAGAGCTTACACTAGAATCACTAAAAGAAAAAAAATTATAGAACATTTTAGCAACCCAACTGCCAAAACTTCACAAAAATAAATATGGCCTACATAGATTTAAATTAAATACATCATTAAAAAAAATATTAATTTTTAAAAATTTCATTGAATATTGAAACTTTAAACACTTTATAAAATTATTTATTACAAAAAGTAACTTTGAGTATTCAATCATACATTATACCACCCAAGAATGTTACGGAATCATTTGTTTTAAAGAGAACAATACTTCATTTTTTTAAAAAAATCAAAGATATTATTTAAAATAATAAAAGTTTATTAACCAATTTATCTTTAATAAATTAGAGCAGTAAATACCCAATTGATATTGTTAGCCAATAGCCTAATTTTTCATGTATCACTTCTTTATTAATTAGAAGACAAAAGAATACCAAGCAATTGGTAAAATTATTTTAGAAAGTTAAAAATCACATAAGAAAAAAAATTACTTTTGGAATCTTTATTTAGAAAACAAAATTCAAAAAATTTTCAATGATCTAACAAAATTTTACAAAGCTTCCAACACTTTTTAAATAAGTGCATACATTGTGCAATATTTAACAAAGATTTAAAAAATCACACATCTGTACTTTACCACAGATAAACAGATAATTTAAAAGATTTTACATGAGTAGCAATTTTTTAAATTGTAATTCTAACATGACAGGAAATTAATCCGAAATTGGAAAAAAAACATTACTGGCAAAGAAATTTCTATAAAAATTTGTATAAATTATGGAGATATTTTCTTTGTCAGTTTCAAATACTGCATACTTTTTTAAAAACACACAACTACCTTTGTAAAGAACTCCTTCGCAGATTGCCAGTTTTCTGTGGCACACCTTGTTGATATGACCATGTATCCTGAACACAGGACACATGCCTTTGAACACTCTTTGGAGACCCAGATAGGGGTGAAGATGATGAAGACACACCTACTGGTCCTGCTGCTTCACTATTAGAACGCATGATGGGAGGATTCACTATTTGGGTGGGACTAGAGCTGCGGCGAGAAGGAATTTTAGGTGAGGATGATGTGTGCATGGGACTAGCACTTCTCGAACCCCTGTGTGGAACAGGGGGCGTGTTTGGAGGAGTCCGGGGAGGAGTGGCTGCATTCCCATTGGCTCTACTTTCACCAATAGCTTTAACAAGTTCCTTAACAGACACACGTTGGAGCTCAGGCGGAACGTCTTTGCGTTCTAAGGCAGGCTGTGAATTGAGTTGCTTGATTAAGTTGACTTGAGATTCAACGTGAAGCCACCTCTGTAAGGCAGAAATACGGTTACCAAAATTTTCTGAAGAATCCAGTTCACCCTTTTCAGATTCAACTAGAGTGTTCATAGATACAGATGGAGGAGTGGATGCTGGAGACCCAAAAACAAAAGGACTAGTAGAACCAGAGGAGCCTCCTTCATGATCTGATGTACCACTACCAAATGTAAATATTCCTGCATGCAGAACAAAATATTAATTCACAGCTACATTAATAATTAAAGTCTGCAATGAGAATATCAATAAATTGAACAACAAAAACAATGCCCATTTTCATGGCATACTAAAGAATATTGATTAATATTTTCTGATGTTTTTCCCTTGTGCAGCATTTTTATTATTTTTTTATACAAGACTATCACTTGTGTAACGAGTACTATCCGGGTTCTTCTACAAATCCTCTAGGGGAAAATATTCTTTAACAGTAGTTTAAACTTAAAAATCATTTTCCATAGAGTTTACTTGATTTTATGCAAATATAGCTACTATTTAAGTGTCTGTCATTGAGTAGGGGAGGTTAATAATTAATTGTTGCTCATTAAGCATGAAATTCAAGTATTAGAAAAGGTGAACAGTGTGACTGGGTGGTCACGCATCTTGAGATTAATAGTCGACGTAGAATTCCCAGGACTTGTGGAAGTAAACAACCTTGGACTTGACCAAGCTATCAGGCTTTAAGAAGGATCATAACAAAGAGCTTCAATTCCAGATAAGTGAATTTCAATAATCTAGTATATCCGATTAATGGTTAGGATTTCAGCTTGCACCAGCTACAAAATTGTATATTTCATAAAGTTCTAAAGATAAAATAAAAGCTATTCTTACAATCATGTCTGCTTCTTACTCGAACCCTCTCACACCCGCGACCTTCAGTTCGCGACACATTAATAAATACATGCAAGAGTACAAAACAGATTTTAATTCAAAAACCTCTTCTTACCCATAGATTGACCAAATGAACCGAATGGTTGACTGGACACAGCAGTAGCAAAATCAAATCCCTTTCCACCTGGCATGTTGGATGAGAAAACTGATCCCTGCTCAGAAGAAAATTTGCACTAGACCGATTTTTTTCATCATTTATAGCCATGCCATGAGTTGTATCAATCTCATGTTGAAGATATACAGTGTCATTAAGGCTGCGGATGAGAGTCCAGGCTTCCCCATCCATATTAAAACAGTACTCCCTTGTACTATCCTTGTCTAACTTCACCCAAACACCATCTGCATTTGTTATCTGAAATGAATGCAAGGCAAGGCTTAGAATTGATATATCACACACAGAGATTGTTAACTTTAACTCAAATCTAGATCATAACTACACAAATTTATTATGCATACATTTTAATAAAGTATTTCTCATACTACTTTAAAGCATTCTTTATTCGGTACATTCAAAAAAAATTTTTTAGTCATTTTCAGGGCTTTTAAATAGTTTTTTCAATCACGACCAACGGATTCAATTGTATTTAATATTTTTTTAGTTGACTATCAACATCAGGAAAAATCTGTATTTCAGTTTATTATAAAAATAATGATAATCATTTTAATTTTACATAAAAATTCCATTACTATATAACCATTACTACTTTCCCTCCCAAATTATTTAGAAAATGTTATAAGCCATTTTTAGCAATAAGTTAGATCATTACTATTTACGCCACAATATTAAACAAAAGAACAAAATCAATTCTTCATTCTTTTTTATGCTCAGTTAAAGCAAAATTTTTTGTCAAAAAACCATTAAAAAATAATAAAAGGAGGGAGAGGGAAGCACAAATTTTAAAAAGTGAAATTCTATGAAAGTTTAATTTTTCTCAATAAAGAAAAATTTAGAATATATCTGTTTAACAAAAAAATAGTAACAATTGTTCAGCAATAAATAAAAAGAAATAAGAGTATAATTTTTGGATTCAAAAGAGAAAAGGGAGAGGTAACAAAATTTCCTAAGAATGATAAATTCCAACATAATATACTTATAAATAACTTTAATAGTCAAAAGTAGGAAAAAAATTTGCTTATCAAAAAATTTTCATAATGCATTTTTTTTAAAAAAAATTATAACTCAATTCAGAATTTTTAGGTTCCAATTTCTTGTATGCAATTTTTAATAAATTATAAAGCATTAGAGTTATAAAATAAAATATTACAAGAAAAAATGACCAAGGAAAGCTTTTTTGCGACAAACAGTACATCAGATTATTAGACAAAAAGCCTATTGTAAAAACAGTTAAGAAAAATATGAAACAAAATAACATAAGAAAGAAGTAAATGGTACAAGATCCTAATGAAATATTGAATAGCTACATTTATACAACAAAAAAATTATTTATAAATTGATTAAAGTAAGAAACACTCACGTCTTCGATCGCACTTATAGTATTCCCTAATGCCAGCATTCCAACAGCAGAGGCTTTTAAACTTGGTCTACTTCGGATGTTATGACCAGAGGCTCCACATTTTACAACATGATATACCCCAGGTCCTATAATTATTCATAAATAAATTAGCCTTATGTATAATACATATTGTATATATCTATACAATAATTAGCCTTATTGCATAGATACTGTTACGAATTTTGTATAAAATAATGTAAATAATTTGTATTTGGATGTGCAATGCCTTTATATCACTCTATGCTATATTCATTTCATGATAAAATTGTAATATTCACAAGCAACGCCGTCCCTTACGTTATAATGGCGATTCAATGGGAACTTGGCGAAATATTGGCATCATTTTTGGCGACCATGTTGGCGAGTTCGGGACTTTCTGGATTCTTCTAGAAATTAGTAGAGAAATCCACTAATTTCACGATCTGTGGCGCGAGCGCATCTTTCCAGAAATTTCGGCCTCTGCAATAAATAGAGACTCGCCGCAACAGTCAGTCTGATTTTAACCAGCGAGTAGTGAGCACTGTTTTGATTAGCAATTAGAAGACTTGCCTTGAATTTGATAAGCTCGGCTGTGCTTGTGAATAGTCATTTACATACGTGTATTTTAGACACTGTTTAATGTGTCCGAGTGATGTTGAAGGTGTGAAATCCTTCTGTTAATTATTCGGCAAATTTTGCTGTTGAATCCTGTATTTTCAAGGATTGATTTACGCCAATAAATACTCATCGCTCTTAAGGAATTGCCTTGTTATTTACGACTGATTTTGCATAAAATCCTCGAACCCCGATCTACTTAACAATACCAATAACTTTTTTAAAGTAAGGTTAGGTAACAAAAAATAAAGCCAATTATCATTAACCTCGAACTGCAACAATTCTTTCTTTTATACTTTCGTCACCAGACTTTCTTCTATTTCCTTTCTCCTTGAAGAATTCCGATAACATCAATTTGGGTTCCTGAAATCATAATTGTAAATAAGTATATGGTAACACATATATTTCATTATGTGTGCTGTAGCTAAGTTTCTGAATTTAAATCATTCTAAAAGTAATACAATTTCTGACTTTAGAACAAGACAATTTGTTCCAAAATGGAAATTCAGTATGCTTAAGCAAAATGCATAAAAAAAAATTATATCATTTTTATTCTTATTATGCATTTGATTTAACCTTTTTATACATATTGCATAAAAAAAACCACACAAAAGAGTGCATAAAAGCATGCTTTAGTGTGTATATCTACATGAATAAACAAATGCAATTATTAATTTTTAAATGTCCACAAAAGCTATTTAAAAGTGTCATACTTATTAAACCCAAATACATTGATTATAGAAACAAATTTCAGATTAAGTATAAACAAGGGGAAAAAATTACTTCAACAGGTATTAATAAGGTTTTCCCTAAGTGCTGATTGTACTGCAAACACCAAGCTTCTGTAAAACCGTTCTGGCAATACTTTCTGACTGTCTCGGGACTAAGACGTACCCATACACCATCATCATTTCGAAGCTGAAAAACAGAAAATATTTATATTTTTCACATTATAATATCCAATTAATATTGCCTTTTTACCAAAATAAAAGAAAGAAAAATTAACTATGATCATAAAGTTACTTTAAAAAAAGTCACAGGGAAAAAAAACTTCGAAAACAATGCAGCTTACATTCTACTTCCCTTTTTAAGTATATCTTTCATACACTTGACAGCATTTTAATCAAGATGCTAACAACTAAAAATGTTTAAGAATTTTATCTGATTTCTTTATTGTAATTATAGTTATTAGTGTGAAGGTTTTCCTTAATTAGTTTAACATATGGACAAATTTTTTATAATTATTAAGTAGGAGTCCTTACATATTTTAAAATATAATGAAAAATAAAACTAAAATTCTCTTGATTATCTAAATAAATAAAAAAAACTTTTTATCTCATTTTTTAAGGCTATTTAGGCCATTGTACGAGAGCTTTAACTTAACATGAAACACATTTTCAGACAGAAAAAATTGCTCAATTTTTCTAAAAATTTGTGACATTGTAATTCGCGCTTATACTCAGGTTTATAATATAGTTTTTAAAATTTCAAAATATTTCATAAATAATTAGTTTTTCCTTTCAAAATGTAAAGGGATAGGTCATTTAGCATTATGGTATAGGAGAAAAAATGAGAAACACATTTTATAAAAGAAAAAAAATTGTCAACTTGGATAAAAATGAATAGTATAGTAAAATATGCTACTCTCTACAGGATAGTGAAACCAGAATATATTTAATGTTTGAGTACTTTTATATCTGAATAAATATTCCGAATTTGAGTCCTATTCTTTAACATTAACCAAAAATAGCCTTAAAATAAAAAATTTGTGTTTTTTAAAAACTCATTCATATTTTATCAAATGCTCTAAAAAAGGAAATGCACAAAAAATTTCTTACTTCATCAATAAAACTTATGGTGTCATTTACACGCACAGTTCCAATTTGCTCACTCTGTAATGAAGGATGACTACGAACTCTCAAACCAGCACTGTACTTGGCAGCAAATTTTCGAATCTAAAACAGAGATGCATATATTTTTTTCAAATACAACTACTTTTGCTTAATTTCCTTAAATCTAAAAATAAATAACACAATAGAATTTAACACAAAACTAACTCTGTTAGGCTGGTGTTGTGTCTTGGGGGTTGCTGGTTTTGCTGGCATTAGTAAACCTTGAGGTGGATCTTTGACTTCGACAGATCTCTGTTGAGGACCACCTGAAAGAAAAAGAATAAATATTTCAAGCAAAATGAGAAGATAAAATAGTTATAAATGTATATTTTTTTTACTCTAGATAATAAAATCTAAATTTTTTTAATATGAATGATTCCAAATTATTTATATGAATCAATATCTCAAATGACTTATCAGTTACCAGTATTGTTTTTAATTCCACAATTTAATTTTTGTCTGATAAAAAACACAAAAAGAGCAAAATTATATTTCTACCTTATATATAGTTTCATATTTAAACTACACTGCTGAAAAAAAATTAGGGAAGCACATAGATTTAACAAAATAACACAAATATTTCTTCTGATAACTAACATACAGCAAAACATCCTAGTGTAGCAGAAAACAGAAGAAAACTTCACATTCAAATCAACATTAATAACATCAAAAACCAGGAAAAGCATACAAGAGCAGAAATCATGATTTCATAGAAGCTGTAGTTCATCATTGTCTCAGTGGTGAAATTCAACATGCTGGCTGTTGTTTTGAGAAAAGGTGACTGGAAAATGTCACAACAACGTGATCTACCGGAATCCATAGCTATTATCAAGATACTAATCCAGGCAAACACTAAGAACTGTAGTGGAAGCTGTTAGAGTGGCATGAAGTATCATTGCAAGACTATGGAACAGGGTATGTATAATATTGGCCAAGACAAAGCCACCCATATACCACGAAACAAATGATATCCATTATCAAGACAGAACAGCTAATGGAACACAGATACACAGACAGTTTCTTTTGGAAATAAGATGAAGGATCTCAAGCCAAACAATCCAAAATAAGCTTTGAATAGACTGTATGCACATAGTCCAATGATGCATATTCCATTGACAGAAAGACATCATGTAATCCGAAGAAAGAGGGCTGCTGAGCATCAGGGTACAATGCAAACTGATTGAAGTTAAAAGCTGTTTACAGACAAATCTGGTTTCAGTTTAAAGTGTGACACCAAGCTTGTTTTGGGTAAGGCTAGAAAAGAACACTTGAAATAACCCTTTATTCGTTCAGGGAAGATCACGTTACAAATGAGGTGGTTTGATGGTATGGGATGGAATCAGCACAGATGGGCATACTGACCTGCATATCATTTGAAATGGTAACTATTTCTACTTCAAAATTTTATCACTGCTTACATTGCCAGAAAGAAACTCATGCAGAAGGTTTGTGAAAATCTATCACTTTTAATTTTAAATCAATTGCAGAAGCAGTCTCTTCTGATGGTGATTTCAGTTTATAAGTAGTACAGAACATTATGAGAAAGTGACTATCATAAAATGCAAAAAACTCTTATTCTTTTCTACAAAATAAAATAAATTTAACTTTGAATACATATTTATTTAACTTTTAAATTAATTTTTTTTAATTTTAAAGATTTTTACTACACAAACTATTTTTAACAATTTATTTAAGTGGTTTTAAGTTTTTTTTATATTTGTTTTGGATTCATATGCAAATATATCCTTTTCATGGAATATATATTTTTAATTTATCAGGTCAGTAGGCTTTTTTATGAGTTTCTTTTATATGCGCTTTTCTATACAACATATTCAGAACGTAGAGCGAAACTTTGCAGTGTGTATGAATATTATATATATTGCATTTTAACTAAATGCCTAGATCTGTTTTGTTAAATGCATTTTTTGAACCTCATGGAAAAAAATTTATATTAATAAAAAAAATTAAATATCCACAAATTGTTTTTTCATTAATATTTATAATGGATATCGGCAACAGAACTTGCAATTTTGAACCATAATCAAGTGACAAGAACAACACCTGAACTGGCACTACTCTTATCAAATGTTCACCCCAAGTCAATGTAAGTACTTCGGGAATCAACAAAATTACAATGCATCACCTCTCTACACAACACATCTTCAGTGACACCAGAATTCTAACCTATGACTCAAAAGAAGCAAAAAGCAAACTTTTAAATGTTCATATGAATAAATTAATTTTCTGCATAAATAAAGTGATGCATAAGAAAGTACACACATATGACATATATTGAAAAATTTATTCCAGTCATAAAATATATTGCTGATAGAATCAATCATAAATTTTGTAATCAAAATACTAATTATGCACTGAATGTTCTAAAAAGATACTGTAAAAACAAAATTTATATTTAGAACAATTTCATTTTAAAGTGATGTTTTTTACTAATACACTAACCAATTTCAAATCCATCTATGATGACTCTAAGTAAATACCACCCAGTTGAGCCTGGTGTCCAGTTAGCAGTATATGTGCCATCATTGTTGGTGCGAACCAGCATGTTTTCAATTAGACGTTTCTTGGCAGGAGACACATATCTCAGTTCCTCAAAAGAATAATTTTCATATTCCTAATTGAGATAAATTTTCAAATTAAGTTCATATAAAATATACATTTTTCTTTAATTTAAAACATGTATTAAAAAGGGGGGGTTTACAATATCATTAAAAATTATCAAATGTAGAACTTTAGTACTGTTTTTAATACACATGTTGAAAATGTGTTTCGCATATTTATTTTCCTTCCCTTTTACATTCGAACTATTATTTTACACAAACAAACAAAAAAATATTCTTCAACTGAAAAAGTTTGTTTTTTAAAAATGAATGATAATGTTAAATTATTTGGTATTTCATATATTAAAAAATAATTAGTTTTATGTTATTTAATTGCTAACTTAAACATTCAAAATACTTATAAGTGAAGTAATTTTTTTTAATTTTCTGTTTTAATTTAATTATTTTAAGAAGCATTTGAGAGCTCAAATTACAAATCTAAGAATTATTTAAGATCTAGGATGTCATAATTTGAAAGCATACATTAAAAATGAACATATCAGTACGTTAAAAAAATAATTTGTCATGAAAAATAAATAAAATATAATGAGGTTTTTGATAAAAAAATAATATCAAATTTTCTAGCTTTTCTTCTTAGTGAATTTTAAAACAAAACAAAAACAAGAAAAATAGATAATTTAAAATATTACGTATAGTAGTTTTTTCGCTATATTTTCCATCTTTTGAAATTAAAACTGTATATCTTTATTATGGCTCATCTCCCTGTTTAAAATTTTAACTTTAAAAAATTTAATTTGAACTGTTTTATTTACAATTTTACTACATATTACTAAAAATGCATGTTTGTTCAGTTCTGCAACTAACATTTTCTTCCCAGTTAAAAACCAAATTACCTTCATAACAGTAATGGCATAGTAGAACATTTTATCTTTGACTGAAATTTCATATGGAGTTTCTAAACTGGGTGGAGGATGACCTCCAAAAGTGAGCATTCCAGTTTCTGGTTTGCTCACTCTGGCCTGTTTCCTGCTTGGATTACTTGCTTCTGCCTCTTTATCATAAGTGTTCATAGGAACAGCCAATACTTCGACCTAAAATACAAAAGGAAAAGAAATTGCATTGATAAATATTAAATATAAAAACAAGCACTTAAAACAAATACATCAATAAGTACAAAAACAATATTATTAACCTATTTAAAATGGGTGAATCCCATATGCACCAGTCCCAAACCTTGTGATTGTAGAGGAATGCCATTCAAAGTAACTCTCTTCTGTACTGATCTCAGAGGACGGAGTATTTCACTCCTTAAGCCTAACTTTCAAAAAAATTCATTTTAAATCACTTTTTCATCAATTGCTTTTATTTTACCTGCAATCCTAATTGCTATAATAATGTAATTTTTAAATTATATTTTTAAAAATATCAAGACATTCTAAAAAAGTTTCATTGAGGAGGTTTTTTTTCTCTCTTTAGCTCAGAGAAACCACATTATTTTCCATCGATTGTTATGTTCATTAAGTCATTAAGAAAAAAAAATGATAAAAAAATCAATATCATTTATATAATTTCCATTTTAATTTATTCCTGTTGATTCATATATGTTTAATTCCTTAATAGATCAAGTATCCACTGTTGAATTGAATTGTGAGGTGGAAACAAAAACAATTTCCAATTCAGTCTCACAAAATTTTAGTAGCCATATAGTTGATCTTATTCAAATCTAGAGAATCTTCCCGATCAAAATAAACTTATGGATTCATTAATCACTCAAGCATATATATATATATATAATTTTAGCACAATTTTCTTAATCAATGTAAAAAGCTTATGACTACAGACGTGTAAATTGAATGCAAGCTGAAATTCTTAACATCTGGGCTCCACCTCTCTTTCAAAGGGGTGGAAAAAACAAACTAGAAGCAGCTGAAACTGCCAAAATGTTTATACTATGTGAAGTTACAGATGTGTATCATCTGAGTTTCAATTATTTTATATCTCCATTTTATCTATCTAAAAAAAATCCCCACAAACACAAATTCAATTATTTAAAGGTTTTATTAAATATACTGTAGTGAATATGAAGCTTCTTCTAGTGATGTAAAAAATAGTCAAATTTAACAAGCATGCATGAAAATGTAATTATCATACATCGTCCAGTTGATCAACATGAACAATTTATCAACGTTATCACCCAGTTGCAAGTTACATTTAGGACTGATGCATACATGACACACTCATCTCCAAAGGATTTTCAGTTTAACAGCATATCATCACAATGCGATTAATAAATGTAAATCAAAATTCATTAAACAGAATATTTTGGAAAACCAATTCTTAAGATTTAAAAATTTTATTATTCACTTAAAAACGTTTATGCAAAAAAAAATTACATTACATATCTCATGAACTGAGCTGAACTGAACTTGGTGGCGTAACAGCCCATGAGGGCCAAGATCTACTGTGCCAAGATCTCAGTTTATGTGACCTTAGGCGCTGGGGTGCATGTGCAGATGTTTCAGTCAAGTGGTCAGTCTGACTAGAAACCCCCAGTATTCAATCCCCAAGCAAGCTTGATACTCATTTATCGACCCACTGAAGGAAAGAAAGGCTGAGTTGACCTTGCTTAGCTGAGGGTTTGAACCCCAGACCTGTGGAGTGGAAGGGTGATACACTACCAATCAGTCACTGGGCTTCAGATATCTCATGACTGATATAAATTCACTGTAATTACTGCTACTTGGATAGAAACATTCAATAAAATCATTAAGAGATTAATATGAATACAAATACCACAAAAAAAGCTCATCTTAATATTGATATTCATAACCAAAATTTGCATAATTTACTACTTAGATGTCAAAACATATTAAACAGAAAAGGTTTCTGAACAATATTAATAATTTAGTAATAATAACAGCAGTAGCATTAAATATTAATAATCTCGAGCAAAAATAACTAAAAAAATGCATTCATGACCTTAATATAAATACAGTCAGGCCTCTATTTAACAAAGTTGCTAAATCCCGAAAAAAAAGTACGTTATGTGGAAAATTCATTAAATAGAAATTAATATTTTAATATACTTAAGGAACCACATAAAACAAATTTTAAATTCATAAAGTAAACTTCATACATTATTTAAAAAAGGTAATTATTCTCGCCTTTTTTTTTAAATTATCTATTTTATATATCTTACCCTTAAAAAGAAATCTGGAAGAAAAACAAGAAAGAAGGAGAGAGGGGAAACATTGTCTATAAATAAACTGTATTTTCAACTTTAAAAATAATTTTTTTTTTAAATTAATGAATTTTTTAATGACATTTTCTAAGTTTAATTTTTGAAGTAATGTTAAACATAAATTATTTTATAACCAATCATTTTAAGCATACACTACCACAAGCATCCTTTAATTTAATTACTGATAAAAGCTTAATTGCGAGTTTTTTATTTGAAAAATTATGGGAATTTTATTGTTCTAGGTGAGTTAAGACACCTGGTAAAAACCAGTTCAAGATGATTGATCACCATAAAATGTGCTAAAAGGAAGAATAATTTGAAAAATATTCTGAAATACTTTAAAAATAAGGAGAGAAAAATCAAATCACAAGGGGAAAAGTTCATTAAATAGAAAAAACACTTCACTATTTAAAGGTTATTTTCCGAAGAAATTAATAAAATGTTTTGGTTCCAGGAAAAAGTTTGCAAAACAGAAAAATTCACAAAATAGAAGTTTGTTATATGGAGGTCTGATTGTAATACCTATTGAATATCACAGTAACTGAAAAGGTGTTTTGTAATTTGAATGAGAATGAGAAATTATACTCGAATTAAAACATAAAAAATAATAACAATTACAATATACCAAAAGATTGATTTAGAATATTTAACCAAGTAATGCAGGAAGGTAAATCATACCTTTAATGAAGGTGCTTGAACAACTTTTCCATACTGATCTTTTGTGATAACAGTAATAATAGCAGGCCAATTACATTTCAACTCATCTTGGCTACAAAGCAATTCACATTGTTTAGGATCTACATAAGACTCTGGTTGTAACCACCTTGAAAAAAAATCACATTGCATTTTACTAAATGATAATAACTTATCGATTAGCAAAATTTTTAAAACTATTTTTTAGGCTCTATACATAAAGTTTCAAAACAAAATAATACAACCTAAGAATTTGCTTAGTAATTAATGTTGTTTCAATTTTGATTTGTCTGATTACCCTTTTTCTATATTTTTTTACTTGATGTAATTACTTTAAGTTAGGCAATTTTAATATATAAATGAAGATATTGAACGTTCAACACCAAGGAGTGGCCAAAAAGTGTAGAAACTTGGTAAACAGAAAAAAACATCAATGAACAATGAGTGATGTATATTTTTAAGTGATAATTTTAGTATAAAGTGAGATCAATGTCAGTTCAGTAGGTTGTAGGATTACCATGAATAGCAGCATATGAAGCAACACACCTAGGTATAGAGTCAACAAGAGTATAGATATAATCAGTTTCATTCTCTGTTAACTGCTTACCACAGTTCCACTTTTGAACATGGCAGAGTATGGATGTAGCTTCACAAGCACCCCTCAAACTGGCCACATTTCATTGTTTCAACTATCTTTGCCACAGCCAGTGCACCATAAACATGGTGAGTGTCAGCCAAAATTCGACATATGGACCAACTTGCTTCACTCAGTCCAATCATTAAGCCACTTGTAAAATCATGTATCGGCTGGAACTACTTTGTTGACAACAACCTGGCTTTTTTGCTATCACAGAAACTAGAAAAAAATTTCCATGTTGATTTTCTCGGCAAAAATAGCAATACTGATATTACTCATTCAGCAGATTCCTTTCTTCCCTTATATCTAACTCAATGTGTGCCAGAGAAGTGTGCATTTTATATCATTCAAATTGCTCAGCGAGGTGAGCCAACCTTGGCCAATGATCCATCTCGGTATTGCATTTTCAATGTCATAGTGTATATGTATATTCAATCAGTCACAAAAATATATATATATATGTATCCAAAAGAAATTGAGCTACTATTATGAAACTTGTCAGGAATGTGTTCTGCTAAGAGATATGCAAATGATTAAAATTTTGATGCCAATCAGACAAGGGTAAGCGTGCTATGGGCATATGAGATATGCAGCTAGAAGAATTTGAAAGAATGATTGCTCGTGCCATAGGGTTATTCAAACAAATCTGTTGACTTGGTTAGATGGTATTGTAACTAGAGATGCCTCAAAGATGTAACCAGCGACAGTATGAACATTTGTCGGACTTTGATAGAGGGCATATAGTAGGCCTCAAAGAAGCAGATTGGTCAAACAGAAGTATCGGCTACCACCTCAGTCAGAGCAATATGGTAGTTGCTCAGTGTTGGCAACAATAAATCCTGGAAAAGATAATCTATGGTCGTGCAGGGTCACAACATCCCAGGAACACAAATATGCATGATGATCGTGCAATCATAAGAGCAGCCACGTTTATACCAACAATGCTGCTAGAACCGATTCGATGCCATTTACCACCTTCCAGAGATTCAGTGGTATCAAGGGAAACCATTTGGAGACTGTTTGACGCAGGTAAAAGGAGCCGAGAACCATTAAGATGACTACCATTGACCCCACATCACAGGCAGTTTCAAATGGAATTTTTCTGACCTCGGGCAAGCTGGAGAGTGACCGACTGGAGGTGTATAATCTTCAGCAATGACTCCCGATTCAGTCTCAATGCTGATGACCAGCATATATGATTGTGGAGGTGGCTAGGCCACTGATTCCATCCAGTACTTGTTGTTGAGAGGCGTACGGAGATTACACAAGGTGTGACAAAGTAAAGAGAGATTTTTTGGGACACTTGATCATCTCTAATCATCCTTCAAAGTACTTTGAAGGCACACAGTTACATGGCCGAGATTTTAACATCAATTGTACCACCAATACTATCATGTAGCCCAGGTGCCATTTACCGGAAAGAAAATGCTCATCCACACGTTTCACGACTTTCCCAGCAATACTTTCAAGGATATGATGTACTTCCATAGCCTGCCAGGTCACCAGATCTCTCCCCAATAAAGCCCATTTGAGGTGTGCATGGAAGACAACTGCTGCCATCCCAGAATACTCATGAATTAACTGCCCAGTTGGCAAAATGATGCCATGATCTTCTGCAGACCATAGGTGACATCACTGATTCAATGCCACACTGCATTTCAGCTTGTATAGCTGCCAGAGGTGAATTTACTACCTACTGATTTGTAATTTTTTCAAGCCATAAATTCTTAATAAAACAACTTTTTCTTCTGAATTTGTAATCATTTGCTTATCTCTTCATACGCTACATACAAGTCAAGTTCCGTGACAGTAGCTTGTTTACTCCTGGGTGCATATATCTTTTTGTGACTGAGTGTATATATTTCAATAGTAATACCAGTATACAGAAATAGAAAACATCTTAAGCAAAATGAAAACTAATTATAAGCAACACTGAGGCTTTACCTGGCTAATCTCCCACCACTTGTTCCCTGCATGCACGATACAAAATCCTTGAGAAAAGAATGTTCATTGGACTGACTGCTGAAAGGCAAGACTCCTTCTAGAGCTTGATGAACAGTAGGAGGATGAGCCAAGGCAAAACCTTTTGAAAGAAGTGTTGAATGATTTCTGTACACCTGAAGCAAGAAATAAATTGATTTTAACTTTTAAAAAGAAGTGATTAAGATATTTGTTTCTACTTCTTACAACACATATTTGGAATAACATTAGGAAATTTTCAAAGATAAAATTACTTATTAAAAAATTTATTTTTATTCGGTAAACATATCACAACTACAAAGATACATGTTTAAAATGTTGAAAATAAAGAAACTTTGTACACAAATATGAGAATAATCCTAATTATGACTATTCAAAATATATTTCATACCTGCTGAGAAAGTTCCTCCACAAGTTCCATATCTTCTTCAATTTCACCAACTGTGGCTACATGAAAAGAGAAAAAATAATTTTTAATTATTTTCTTATATTCATTAAAGTAAAGCATTCAAATAACTCAAATGTACTCTTTAAAACTGATGTATATATTTAGAACTAATTTCATTAAGGAAGATTTTATAGAATATTTCATTATTTATAAACATATACCTTATTTACTTGAATCTAAGCAGCACTATTTTTCTAATGTTAATGCAGCACTATTTTTCTAAATCAGGTGAGGCTTAGAATTGAAGGCAAAACATTTGTTGGATGGGAAAAATTGAGTTTCCATCCCTTTCAAAGGGAAAAATGTAGTCGTCCATTTTGTCCACTTGCATCAATGACTTATCCCATTCCGCAGTCTTAGTCTATCTTAAACATCATTGTCTACTCCTAATTAGGAAATTTTTTTGTTTACACTTTCTTTTACTCACTTAACCATCAAACATATCGGTAATAGCATCAAGATGAGTTCACTGTGATCTAAGTATGAGGAGGGAAACTCATTTTATATGCAGTAAGAAAACGGGAATGGAGCAGCGGCCACTGAAAATTTGACATGGATGAAAGAAATGTATGTCAATGGCGTAAGCAAAATGATATAATTTTTGCTTGTAAATGTGCAACAGTCTTTATTAAGTCTTTTACACTCTTCTATAATACTTTCTTTTTAAAAAATGTTGCATAACAAATGCATTAGATGGTATGGAAGGCAACATAGTATGGGAAAATGGTGATGCCAGCACCAATTCAGAAATCATCAGTGACATTGGGAGTGACAAATCATATTTGAAACATGATACTGGTGGTTAGAGTAATTATAGGTTTATGTTTGCATTTAAAAGATTTTAATACTGGTAAAAGAAAAAAATTATTAACTTATTATTTCTCATTAAAAAAATTTTAAAAAATTTCTATGAACCTTGTAAGCAATTTTTTTTTTCCCTTCTCAAAGACATGTTAAGAATCAATAATGCAGCTTAGAATTTATGGTAGTTTAGATTCGAGTAAATAAGGTAAGTGCTCCCTCCTCTATTTTTAAATTCACCAACACATAAAACAATTGTTAACAAATAATCGAATATCAATTTTGTAATTCTTAAGTTCCAAAAAATTATTTATGTTTTATGCCTTTAGACAGTCCAAAAGATTATCCATCCTCCTAACTGTTGTATCTCCTTTTTTTTAATGAATGTGGCAAAATAAATATTATGCAAAAATAAACATACATGGAGGTAGCATAAGATCTCTCCTCATCAAGGATGCAGCACACATTCCACCTAGGTATGCCAACTCTCTTTCCAGATGCCTAAGCCCTTCCCAACTTTCAATGTTGTTACCAGAAGATATTCTAGGACATTCGAAGCCAATCACTTGGCAACGAAATCCATAGAAACAAGCTTTGTCATCTTTCACATAATCAGAAGCAGTTTCCAAAGAAAAAACAACTTCATTTCCTGGAAAAGATATTCACATTTATTAAAGCAGTGCACTAATTATAACTATTACAAAAATAGTTGAAAACACTACATTTTATCAGTAATACTTAATTTTTTTTTAAAAACTGGGAAAAACTACAATTACAGTAAAATATATATGATACACCAAGAAATATATCTTACAACATAGCATGTGAAGCAAAAAGGACTGCCCATGATTTTTACCCTCATTACCCTTAGTTATGACAAAATTAAAGCAAAATTACAAAGAATATCATCACCCATATTATAAAAGATAAGGGCTTAGAAAATTCAGACAAAAATTTACTATAACATAATCTCAATACAAAATTATACTTCAATCAGTTTTAAAAACATGTACATAACATTTGCTTTTCATGAAAAAAAATTCTCAAAAATCAAACAAGTATACAACTTGTATGCATAACAATATAAACTTTAATTTTTTTAAGATTTTTGACTATTCTAATATTATAACTAATTCCCATGAAACTCTACTTCATTAACACTAACTAACTCCTATTTCATGCTTATTGCAAACACCTATTATATTATCATTTTACTTATTGTTTCATCTATAAATCTAATCTTGTCAGCTTATGAATTATATATTCAACTACAAAAAATGACTAAGAGCAAAATGTATGTAACATTTTAATTATTAAAAACTTAATAATCAAAAATTCTTAACATACAAAAATTATTTACCAGGTAAAAGGAGTGCTGTTGTTGGCCAATCAAAATTGCCACTAAATTTTCTAAAAACAGGCCAATATGGCGTATACTGGTCATCTTCTAAATCTGGTGCTCCGTTGACATTAATTGTTTGAGCATTATTCAGCCATACTTGCCCTGAATTATTTCTGCTCGGAACATAAACTTGAAGAGTATCCTCCACCTGTGCTGTACCGCATTGGGGATCAAATTCTAAAGACATCCACTGCACTTGAGAAGGAAAACTCACCTGGAATTTACAATTCAACAGTAATTAATTAATTCTAAATTAAGAGACATAAAAAGCAAGATTTCAGAGCTAAATAGTAGAACTAAAATTGAAATCTATTTTAAACATTATAAAGTTTAACATTTAAGTTTTGTCTTGGTATACCCTCTTCTATTTATTGGTTTATTTATAGGATGATGATCACTGTTTCTTCCTACAACGATCTTGAACTTTTGAAAGGGATAATGTAATCCATAAATATTACTTTAATTTCAATTTTCATTTAAAAATAAGTTAGATTAATATAAATAAAGTTACTTTTGAATTTCATGTCTTTAAACTTACTCGGTAGTTAGCTACGGATGCAGGTCGATATGGATGATCACTTTCTACAATAGCATGAAAATTTGAGGTTGTAGATAAATTTGTATCAGTCCTTTCTGTATCATTCTCAGATGACTTTTCAGAAGGTACAGTTTTTGGTCCTTTTTTATTTAAAGAAGCAACTAATGGCAGCAGATCTTGAACCATATGTAACACCTGAACAGCACTCTACAAAAAATATGCACAAATTGATTTTTTTGTAGCAAAATTAAAAAATTTCTAATAATTTCAAATGCATCTATCACAGGGAAATATTTATATACATATTAATATTACTCTAGTTACTTACTCTGGGATCAGAAGTTGCAACTGGACCCAAATGAGCAAAAATCAAAGGCAAAAGCATAGTAACTACATGAGATGTTCCAAAAGCACACAGAACATCATAATCTGAAAAATGTTAATAAATCCATCAATTAAATTTTAATGGGAAAAATATTAAAGCCCAATAAAACTTACATTATAAACATAAAATGAAAAAACATCTAAAAACACAATATAAACCATACCTTCTACAGATTGAGCTTTGATGAAAAGCTCTGCGGCCATCTTGACAACAGAGTTGCATATTGACAATGCATTTCTTCTGGCCTGGAGTTCAGCTAAATCTCTTGTGTTCTGGACACTTTCAGAATCTTGAGGGGTGCTAAAAAGTCATTTAAAAAGTGATACTAGTGAGATAACATTTTATATCCTCTTAAAAAAGGTTTCTCCTTACCTTTAAACTTGCATAAATTTGTTATATCTACATTTTAAAGTCACATAATACACTTGCTTGCCTTTTTTATTACAAGTATTCTACTTGGCAAACACCTTTCTAGACAATTTATACTGAAAGTTTACAAAATGCTTGGTTTGAATTAATCTTGCCCTAAAGCAGTGGTGTGTAAATTATTTTTATTTCTGACCAATATCTTATTTAAAATTATGTCCCGGCCCCTGAACAGACAGAAGAATCATCAATGCAATTAAAATGAAGTTCATACTAAATTCTTAAAATGAATAGACACAATTATATAAAGCAATGGTTTGATTTTCTGATGAAAAATACTTTAAAAACTTAACATCTTAAGAATTTGCTATGAGGCAGCTATTTGCTAATTTGCAGTTGCAAAGAGCTGCTGATTGCTTCTACTTTAAAAGCTGTTTTGGAAATCTCAAGCCCATTAGTGACTCTCTGAATACCAACTATGAATGATACCTTTCCATTTGAATTAGTTTTTAAAAGCCACCTTCACACATATGTCAATTTAAACTGAATAAAAAAATTGTTTCCTTCCAATCTGCAATAAAAGTTCCAAGGTCATAGCATGAATACTTTTTCATGGTTTTTACATATAAAATGACATCATAGGTCACAGAAAAAAATCCTCTTTCTGAAATTGGTATTTTAAGAGGCTAAGAAATTTAAGGTCCACTTGTGTAGACCTCGGGTCTTAATGGAGTAAAATATCAGAAATTCTAGTAATACACTTAAAAATTTGCTTAAAGTCACTTAAATACAAAAACTAATCAGTTAAATGAATGACTTTAATTATGAAAAATAACAATTTATAAAAAAGTAATTGTAAAAGAAAGCAATGAACAATTAGAAAGTTAAGTGTTAATTCAACAACAACAAAATTTTACCTGTAGTAAAGAATTTGCGGTATTTGTCCCCTGGTATGATTAGTACCATTGAAACTTAATGTGCAGTCTGTAAATGTAAAAATACATCCATCAGGTCCTTTAACTTGAGATAATCCACCATCCCCATTATTAGTGCGTGAGCCATGATTCCTAAGCCTTATTCCATATTTAATATTTTCCTAAAATTTCACATTGAAAAAATCAACAAATGTAACCTATTACAAAAAATGGACAATGAAATAAAAACAAACTGTCTAAGATATATAAGTAAACAAAGGCATAAAATTATTACTTCCATGTAAAAAAAAATATTTCGCTACTTTAAGAATAGTATACAAATAATAAGGATCAAATTTTAATTAATACTGTTATTAACTTTGTACTAATATTACTTTGTGAAAACTCTATTTAATTTTTGTAAAACATTCAGTTGAAAATGTTGATAATTAAACACAAAAAATAATTCTACTTTGTATCAAGAACTACTGTTTATGCTTATATGAATTTTTTTACCTCTAAAGATGCAACAATAGTTTTTAAAAAATTACTTTTATAGGAACTGGTCTTTCAAATTTAATTTCTGCAACATCTCCATAACAATCCTCTGGTCCGAATGTTCCTCGAACAATGGCTAATGTTTTCCATCTTTGAGTATGAGCAGGGTAATCAACTGAACCACTTTGCTAAAAATAAATTTATAAAAATATACAATTAAAATAATGAATATCAAACCAATCCCCAATATTTTACAATGAAATTGGTTCAAGAGTCTAACAATGTATTTTATCTCCTAAAAAAATTACTAGCAAGTACACATAAACAATCACAATTTTGTGAAACAAAAACTGAAATCAATAAATGTTTATTAAAATAGATTTTAAAACCGCAGATTCTTTTTCTTAATAAGCTAAATTTCTCATAAAATTACAAAATTATATTATTAAATGTTACTAAAATTCCTAAATTTAAAGCATTGGTTTTAAAAGTACTTAAAACATTTATAACAGGATTGATATATGCTTACATCATCTAAAAGCTCCAATTCATAATGCCATTCATTTCCTACTCCACCATAAACAGTAACACCAGCTATGAGAATTCCAGGACGGTCGACGCTAAAGCATATGGCATCAGGAGATCCATTTCCAGTGTTCCAAGTTCTGTTTTGACTCACTTTAGTGAACCGGGATGGTGTAATGTTTAGAACTTGCCCACTGGTGCCATGCATATCCAACTGAAAATTTGAAACTATTTTATTATCAAATTTTATCACCCTAATCAGGATTGTATTACTCCTTGCTTGGGCATTTCAGGTAATTTTGACTCTCTCTGTTATATTATAATAAAGTTTTGATATATAGTTTAGCAAAGATTTCTAGCAGACCCTTAATTTCTGTAAAACCCAAGACTACTTCTTAACAATAAATAGAGCCCTGAATCAAATTTGAAATACTTCAAATCAAAGCAATAATACTTAAGTTTTCTAGGGTAGATACACTGCTTTGTAAAAAAAATATTTAATGCATTTTAGGAAGGTTAATATAAATTTTATTTTGTTTTATACAAGAATTAATCGTCATTGTTCAGGAAACAGACGAGCTTAGAGCTAAACAGAATAACCAGTTAGTTTAAAATATATTCCAACTATGTGCTACAAGGAGATTATATATACGCATACATCCTCCTGCACAGTCACCAGCCCAGTGATACTGCTTTTGCAGTCAATTGTTGGACTGCTATTCCTCACTTAGTACTAACTCACGACACTCTTTAAATACAGAGGTCAGAAAATTTTCAAAGAGTGACAGCAAGATGTATAAGTGAAGTAATATAACTAGGGAGTCAAAGAGCCATTTATATACATATGCCACTAAAGAACATGTGGGAGTGAATGAGCGATATATTAACATTGCACAATAAAGCTTTATGAGAGCTACTGATGACGGACCTCGTAATTTTGAACCATCATCAAGTGACGAGAACGACACCTGAGCTGGCAACCCTTCTCCTAACTTCTACACCCCACTGATGGCAAGATATTTGAGCCTTGAGATTTGACATGCAGCATCCCCCTCTACATGGTGGGTCTTCAGAGGCACTAAGCTCTAACTCATGACATGCCCCACAGCCATGAGTCCGTAAACCAGACCACTAGGCTACCGAAGCAAACCCAAGAGATGCGGGGAGGGGGAGTCTCTAGTAGCAATCAAAATTGTTACATTCTAATTTTTTTTTGAAGTATTTAAACAAAGTTTTGCACAAAGAAGCACTTTCCATTCCTTTGAAAATTAAGTACCTATCAATGATATTTTTATTTCTGTGTCTCGACAGCCACAAGCTTATTTCAAGCAAGAACAACCAATGAGTCAAAATACCATAAGTAAACTTTCCAGCTTTTCATGAAAAATCGTGTCAGTACCAATAATATCATAAATGTCTTATTCTGTAATCTCATATTTACATTTATGGTTACAATTGACTGATTGTTCTTGCATATAAAAGTTATTTTAGCACTCTTTTTATCAACTCATAAACAAGTCACAAAACACAATGCGTTTCTGTCACTTCTATTGGAGATTTGTGTCTCTCATGTACATTCATACCCAAATGAATGGACAAGAGACAGTCCACAAGTCTTGCATACCTGGTATATTCAAGTGTAGTTGCTTTAATATTATACTGTTTACTCTAATTCAATATAACAAGCAGCCAACTTGGTGATCATTTAGTGTCAAATTCTTATTTATTATGTTAATAATTTTATTATAAAAAGACAGGCAAATTTAAAATTAAAATAAAACAGATCCAAAAGTTGTTGAAATCAGATATTAAAAAAGCTTACTTTAAAATTCCTTTTCATCACTAAATAACAAAAAAACCCCATTTAAAAAAAAAAAGAAAAACTTTTAAAAACAGTATAATTCAAAGCGAAAGAAACAACAGAGTCAATTTCATAGTTTTTAAATCTGCTCTATGAGCCTTTATTCTTTCAAATTTTTTTTCTGTACATGATAAAACCACTTAAAATTCCTACAGACATTTAATAAAGTTTAAATTCATTTCAGTACTACAAAAAATTCCTTTCAGACTTTTTTATTAACCCTTGTAGATTTTATAACTGAATGAATTCTAATGTGGACAATTGCCAAATTCTAAACACAAATTAAGCCAAACTTGGAACCCATATTTGCAAATTATATATTACATGAATTCTAAATATTTTTTAATAAAAATGATTACGCAAAAAAACATTAAAAGTCAACTAAATAAACTTAACTGACCACAGTTCCAGCTGACTGATAAGACAATTCTGCCACGATTACAGCTATGAAACCACAGGCATTTGTTATTAATTTCGATGAATGCTTAACACTTTCCTGCAAATTGAATAATAAAATTAGATTAAAAATTTATTTTGCTAAAAACTGAAATAACTCTTAAAATATAAATTACTTGAAATATAATACAAGAAATAAAAAAAAGGAAAATTAAAAATATACATTTTACCTGACGCAACATTGCTTCCAAAGGTTGTTTTACTATTGATAGTAAACGATCTAACACTTCTTTGAAACTGCATGGTCCAGGATTACAGCCTTCTCTCTTATAAGTAAAACATAATTTTTTTTAATGAAAATATCTGCAAATCAAACTTTAAATTTGCACACAAAAAATTTAAACACAATTTTTTATACTTAAAATAGGTTCACACAAAAGTGCACATATCATTTCAATGTGAAAATGATTAAAAATTTACCTTTTTAAAACTGGAAAAATTATAAAAGATATAAATATCCAATTCAAGAATTTTCCAATGCTTTTGCATCAAAAACTTTTCAACTTAATCATGAATTTTTTTTTTCAATGAGGTTGGGGATTGGTATTTATCATTGCAGACCTAGTACATTCCCGGGGAACTGGTATCACTTTTTTAGTTGCACCATATAGGTGGAATACCAATCACTGCAATGTAATTTTGACACTCAGTTTCCTCAAAAGAGGGAAGCACCTGAGCTCTAACGACGCAAAATGGTACTAGGAATTTAATTTTGTCAAGAACACCCAAGCCAAGCAGGCACTCAAGGAATCTTTTACATGCCATATATGAATCAAGAATATATTTATATATTTAAGCCCTGAAATTTGTTTAACATCTCTAGCATAAACATATTTTTAAAAAGAATATATCAGAAAATGCAGGCAGTTGAAAAATGTACATAAGAATGTCTTACCTCTGACCTGGTGTTAACACAATCTACAAGTATGGGATACCGCATCACTTCAGAACCAGAAATTCCAGGAGACATTTCTTGAGTGTGACCATTGGAAACAGAAGGGCTGGCATCACGATTCTGATCTGGAGTCACAGGTGAGGAATCATTTGTACGATCTAATTCCAGAGTAATGGGCAACGTAGAGGTCAATCGAATTGATGAGGCACAAAGGGAAGCTAACACGGCAGCTAAAAGATGATCACCTTCTTCAACCCAAGGCTTTAAAAAAATGTAATTTTTAAATGTTAAGAAGAAATAAAATTTTAAAAAAAGCACCTAAGAAAGGAACTCAGAACCATTTATTAGCATGCAAAAAAAATGGAATTAAGGAAGTTATGGAAAAAATAAGCTTTACTAAGAAGTAATTAGAGTTCTAAAAACTTAATAATTGCTTCACCGATTTCTTATTTTTCTACCAAAATTTTATATTAATGTGAATTAGGTCCTTAATCCAAAATGAAAGATTTAATAGATATTCTAATAGCCAAAGGATTTTCACAATTACAGAAAATAATTTATGAGATGGTTAGCAAAATAATATATTGCGATTTTCTAACCATGTACAGTAAAACCTGTTTTTGTGCAGTAGATAGGGACCGCACAAAAAAAATATTCGAAAATTTCATGAAAACTTACATATAACAAACTTTGTTGACATAGTACAGAAAAAAAAATTTATGCAACGGAGAGGGACCGCATAAAAAAATCACACTTTTAAATTACATCAATTATTTACGAAATTTAAAAGGAAGTGCTTCCAAACTAAATAAATAGTTAAATTACACATGGAAACATTTTAAAAACATTTCATTTTTCTTTTGTATACATGGAGAAGTTCTCAAAATGCACATACGCATAATTCACTGCTACTCATCAAAATCCAAATCACACAGCCTTTTGTGATGCTCAAAATCCCTTTTGTCACTTGAAAATACGTCAATTGATTTATTTTTTGGCACCATAAAGTAAGAGATAAGTTTTTGTGACTACAGTCAGTTGCTTGTAAACATCACGATAACCAGATATGCATGATCAAAGCTTTTTTTAGGAATTTCTAACTTCTTTCGGAATTTATATTTATTTTAGGAAAATGTTTTTCCAATTTGTTAGTAAGCTGGATCCCAGCATATAATTTATCCACTCTCGAAAGAATCCGGTTCTTTTTTTTCATATCAAATTATTGATAATGCCACTGAAATTTTGACAGTTTCGTCTTCAATCAAATGCGTGATGCAAGCGTGTTTAGAGAAATCAATCGAGCGTACATGGTTGGGAGATTCTTTATAACAAATTAATAGAGTATTTTGAAGTGTGAATATGTACATCGATAGAAGACACTAAAGAGACACCAAACTTGTTGAAAATCATATACCGCATAAAAAAAAGAGATCCCACTAACGAATCGCACAAAAATAAAATTGTAAAAACAGGTTCTACTGTATGCTGTTTTAATAACAAATGTACAAATAAATTAATCTTTTTCAATCTCCCAGCATAATACAACTTTAAACTACTCAAATCACTTTGAACAGAGTTCCTTTGTGGTGGAGGAGGGGTGAAAAGTTACAGTCATTAATCTGATCTAATACGAGAATATTTGATAAGTTTAACATATCAATCAGAAATAAAACAATTAAACTCCACTTATAAGTTTAAACAAAAAACCTACAGATTAATAATGTCTATTTACATTATTACATTCAAATCATCCTGAATATCTGGAATACTACCCCCCCCCCCTAAATTTATAAGGGTTTATAACATTATAGTAATGTTTAACCCTACATACCACAGACATTTCATTTTAATAACTACAATTACTCAAATATATTGAGATTGTTTAAATAAATTGAAGCCCAGTGGCTGAGTAGTAGTGCATCACACTGGTCCGGGGTTCAAATCCCGGGCTGGGCAAGGTCGACTCAGGCTTTCATCCCTTCAGTGGATTGATAAATGAGTACCAAACTTGTTTGGGAAATGAACACTAAGGGGTTCATGCAGACTGAGCACTTGACCGAAACATATGCAAATGCTTCTCCAGTGCCTAAGGTCACATAAACTGAGATAGGCACATTAGGCTTTGACCCTCATGGGCTGTTGCGCCACTGAATTCAGTTCAGCTTAAATTTGATAAGTGATACCATTAATATTTCTTAATATGAATTCTAAGGCAATATGATTTGAAGAAAATGATAACATTGAAACTGAATAACAAGAACTCACCACATCTATGATTAGAAGTAAATCACATAATCCTCTCCACTTCAACTGAGAACTTGGATAAAAAGCATGATAACATGCTAAGAAAGTTTCATGACATTCTTCCAAGATTGCTTGCAAGTAATTCACAAGAAGTGCAGAGGTTGATAAGGAAGTGGGAATAGAAGAAAATGATGCTTTCACTTGAGCACTGGGCAACCTATCAGAAAGGATATGCTGAAGGAGAGCTCGAACATCTGCGACACATTCAGCTAGCTTTGGAACTTCAGTGCTAGACTTTTTAGAAGAAGCTATAAAAAAAATTAATTGATTGCAAATAATTCTGATGACTCAAAAGAATACTTTTCTATTTAAATCGAAACCTGTTTCATATTAAGGCTGTAAACAAGAATTCTAAAGTGCATCTTCTGCATAGTACCTATTTCTAAATGTTACTGCTCATTTTTTTCAAAGAAAGATGTAAACAAAAATATATATATATATATTTCAAAAACTCAAAAAATTTGATTTGATTTTTTATTAATCTAGGGCTACTGATGAAAGATTTCATAATTTTTAACCATGGTCAAATAATGAGTGAGTGAGTGAGAGAATATTAACAACGCACTGATTAGCAATACGAGGGCTTTTGGCGATGGTCCGCGTAATTTTGAACCATGGTCAAGTGACGCAGACGACACCTGAGCTGACACCCCCCCCCCTCTCCTAACTACCACGCCAACAGGAGGACGTTTGAGCTCTCAACAGATTTAACGTACATCGCTCCCCTACACACTAGTGGTACTAGGATCGAACTCATGACATGCTAGCCATGATCCGATGCCTAGACCACTTGGCAAACGCGGCCGCTGTCAAATAATGAGAAACCCGCACCCTCTCAACAAATCTCCACACCCCACAAAGAGGATTTTGAGCCTTGACAGATTTAATGCACATCAGCCCTTTTTACACAAAAGATCTTGCGAGGGATGAGGATTAGAACCTGCAACCTAATAACACTGATCACACAAGCTTGTGGCCAAAACTACTCGGCTACCACAGTCGCAAGTATTTACAAGAGTTATTACAACAGGAATTTGAATCAAGTGATTAGCAAGCAAATGAAATACACTAAGTAAATAAAGAAAAAATACTCTGTTTTAATTGAATGTTTTGAAATAATTATCAATTTGAAAACAAATTTATTAAAATTACAAATTGTTTGAGAATAATTAAATCAAATTATCTAAAAATGTGAAAAATGTTACAATAATAAAGAAAGTTATCCATCATATATAACTGCAATTTACTTATTAAGAATGATAGAATCTGTGTAAACAAAAAAATTTATTACATTTTAAGTATCTTTGCTTTTACGCACACATTAGGCATTTTTTTTAAAAAAAACACGCAAAGTATAGTTTTATAATGATATAATTTAATTCCAACAGATCTAAGCAAAATTAACAAAAATGTTGTACATGAAAATTCTATGAAATATATTAATATGTAAAGAACACACAATATTAAAACTTACGCCCATTTGGATAAATTTCATTGATGTAAATCTTCAAGAGGTGCAGACAAGAAGTACATATGTATTCAAGTCTCTCTAAATCTATGAGAGCAGCAACAGCTGGCATAGCAGATCCTAATATTGTTTCACAGTATCCAGCTTTAAATGATTGCCATGCCCATCTTAACAGCTTTAAAAGAGACTGGAAACAATCCTAATTTTCAAAAAATTATTAAAATGTGTTTTATTTCAGTGTACAACATAATGAACACATTTTTTAAAATAGTAAAATTGAAAAGCAAACATATAATAAATTCAAACATTATGAGTAAATTTTCTTAAAAGTTGTTAGTAAAAATAATAAAACAATTTTCAAAAACCATAGTGAATTAACAAAAAAAAAATTTTTTTTTAATGGAAAATTTATATTATTATTTTGAACCAAATATCTCAAGTTTTAATACAACTTACACTTAATGCTTTTTTTCAATTTTTAAATATATATTTCAAATTTTGAAATTCCAATATTTAATATAGGAAAATTTTAAAAAATTAACATGACTGATCTAAAAATTTAACCCTTTTTCAATCAATTTACCAACTTTACTTAAAACCACAATTTTCAATCATAAAAATATTTGTTCTCATGTAATTATGTTTCGTTCAAATACTAATATAAAATTATCTTACAGGAGTGACTGTTCGGGAAAAATCTTTGGTTAAAACTGTAACGGGTTCAATCTCGCTACAAGGTTTTGATAAACCTTGACTGTCAGGTGTTATTGTCCTGCATACATAGAAAAAAGGTCATTAGAATTTCTTCACAAACCCATTTTAAGTAGAGAAAATATATTGATTTTAGGAATAATTATTTCAACATTAAATAGCTGAAAATAAATTGCATCTGACTCACCTGTAAAGAAGTTGAGGTATTTGACCTGCATTAACATCTGTACCATTATTGGATTTTTTTGAGCTTTTGAAATAAAATATAATCCTGAAAAATATATACATATACAAATTATTAACAAAACTCCTTAGCAACTTAATGAATGAATTTTATAAAACAAAAAGGTTATCAAGCAATTTGGTTGTTTGTATTAATTTAATAATTCTCAACAGTAAAAAAAATCACTTACTGATCCTCTGTAGTTACCACAGATTGTCCACTAGAGCCACAGTCACTGCTAGGTCCAGATATTCTAGCCCATGCCACATACCATCGATTTGCAGTGAGTTGAATAGGTTCATCAAATAACATAGGATATTTATGCCTATAAATAAAATATATTTCTGATTTTGTTAATACTTAAGAACTACACATAGTTAGGAATGTTATTTTTCGATTCTGATTTTAACTTTGAGAAATTGGAAGATTAATTTATCTAACATACAATAACAACATTTCACTTGGCCGATACAATGAAGTTAACAAAAAGAGACTAAAATTTGATAACTTAATTAAATACATTAGGGAAAAAAAACTGAGACACATTTTACCTAGCACCACATTCATATGGAATTTCGTCAGTTTCAACCAATACATCTCCATCAATTTCTTGGTCACCACCTTCAGGACCAATATCAAAAACCTAAAAAACATTTGTTTTTATCATTCAAATACTTCTACAGTAGGAAAGAAAAGAACAATACAACAATAGTTTTGTGTTTACACAGAAGTAAAAGGATACAGTAATTATTTTTAAAACCCAGCTAATACATAATGATAACTAATTTTAAAAAACTGAGTTTGTGATGCAAACAATTGTAAAAATAAAGCATCTATAACACATTTATATCAATTTATCTAAAATTATTATCTAATTTATTTTTTAAAATTAATTTAAATAGATGTTTTTTATAATAAAATTGTAAATGTGAAAAGAAAATATCAGAATAGGTAAATAAAATATTTAATCACAAACAATATTGGTTCAGAAATTTTATTTAAAAAAATTGATTTTTATGAAATTTACCTTCAATTTTGCAGTATATTCTCCTCGTCCCCCAAACAACCCGAACCCTCCAAGAAGAATATCTGTATCTGCCATGAATCTGATAGCTTCAATTGAATGACCAGAATAACCCCATCCTCCTCCATGGCCTATTAATTAACAATTTATGACATGAATGCTTTTAAATACTGGAATCACGAAATTTCCAAGCCAGCTTTAAAAATTATTTTCCAAATTATTTAGTTCTGATCAAATTAATAATCAAAACAATTAGTTTAAAGATTTTTAAAGATTCAGATATTTAAGCATTATTGATGATTTGTTTGACACATAATGACAAGCAGGGACGTCTTAAGACTTCTTGAGGCCCTGGGCCCCTACACAAATACAGACCCAACCTATGAACCTTAAAAGTAGACAATACATAGCATACATTGTCAAACAATTGCCTGAAACAAATAGATGTGCATTATTTACATTTGCACAAATTGGGTCGACCAACTGCCACCTTTTGACCGAATGAGTAATGATGGTGTATTGTGGCAGGCCTAGGCCTATACATGGACAATGAGCCTGTTCACATATTGTCCAAAATTCCCAGTTTTTCGGAGAACACCACTGGATCCATAAAAATTATTTGAATTATGATCTCATTAAAGCTGAGTTGAAAACAAGGTGAGGCCCCCATTGTGACACAGACCCTGGGCCTGGGCCCAGTTGGCCCATGCCTTAAGATGCCCCTGATGACAAATATACTCTGAGAACTTCCAAACAATACACTTAAAAAGTTTTTCCAAATCAAATATGTTAATGTTAAAAATATCATCAATTTTCACAGAAAGAAATACAAAAAAAAATCATTTTGACTTGGTAAATAGGAATATCTTACTGTCAAATCTGTTAACAACAGAAAAGTCTTCCTTGCTGTATACTTTGCTTAAGTTTTGTCTCTTACGATCATCACTAAGCACTTGAAGGTTTTGTTCTTGGGCAGATGTCAAGGTGTCCAAGCTACTCATGATGTTCAAGGCTGCATGAGCTCTACTAATGGGTACCCCAGGCTTGAAAGGAAGCATGTGTTCAGGATTCAGAATTCGGGGAAGTGATGGATTAAAATCTTTATTATTTGCACCAGAATTTACAGATACTTTACTTGAAGGGCAATTGAAATTTTGAAGCTCAGTGATGATGATATTGAACAATGTGATTCTTTGGGATGATGGACAAAAACTAAAAATAATCAAACAAGAGAAAATTCAAAATTTTGAATTCACTTTTCCATAAGAATTAGGGAAATATACAAGTACAAATTATGAAAGAATAAAGTAGAATTAAATATTTCCATTTGTTAAAAAATAAAGCTTTTTTCCATTACATCCATAAGACTTGGTGTATTTTCTCAGCTATAAGCCTCACTGTTTTGTGTTTCTTTTCCAGACAGTATTTGCCTCCCCAACAATTTCTGTCTAGTTCTCACTTAGAATCGAAAGATAAACTAAAGTGCATTGATGTAGCAATGAAAATGCATGGTAAACATTAATGGGAAGAGTATCAAAATAAATATTATAATTAATCAGTTTTTTAAAAACAAAATTTAACTTTTTAAAAGAAAATGTTTAAATCCATTTTGAACACAAAAAATTCTAACCTCAATATGCACCAAAACTAAAATTGTGTTGCTAATTATTTCTTACTTTTACAAGTGAGACATTAATAAATGATCATATTTAATGGCAGGTTAAAAATAACTTTGCACAAGTATTTCATAGGAATAAGAACAAATCATTTTAGATTTAAAATACAAGGTCAACATCAATATAAAACTAAGCAAATTATTCCTGGTTAGTGAAATATTTCACCATTTTTTTCCAAAAGAAGTTATTGGCATTTTCTCATGTGATTTAAAACTTTTGAAATTTACAACTTTTAAAAAATAATATTTTTATTATACAATAAAAATTATGTTTATCATATTTGTTACTGAACTGTCAATACCGTATAGTCTTTGTGTAAAAATTTTATTATGTTTTTACAATTAAATATGTATGCATGAAGACTACCTTTATCTACCAGTGCTCAAATTGTACACCTTTTTAAACACAAAAATATCCCAATAATCATATAAATTAGTGTGGTTACAACACATTTAAATTACATTCAGAATTTTTTTTTATTCATAATTTAGCAATAGAATATAAGTTGATGTGACGCACATATGAATTGAAGGGGGGGGAGGATTTAATAATTCAGTAATTTAAAAAAATTACTCACATCCACAGAACATTATAAATACTGTCAAGGCACACAGAACTCTCTCTCAGTTCTAACTGGTCTGCCGAGCTAAAACTAAATCCAAAAACTTTTACAATATTGTTAAAACATTCATTTATATGAACAAATATATCTTTGATTTAAATCAATGACTAAACATTTTTTAAAGTAATGCAGCAAAAAGAATTCAGTGGTTAAATTATTTTACAATGAGCAACTATAAATAAGTCATTCAAAACAATTTTAATACCTTCTACAAGAACCATCCACTTTACTTATTACTAGACTTTTAAATGAAGAAGCTTGCTCCAGTTGATTAGGTATAATACCTGGAAAAAACCAAACCAAAAGAAAATCTTAACTAAAAATGTATATAATTTTGAAAATAAATTTCATGAGATTATCAATCAACCTATTTACTCCTTAGTTTTTACATTTATGTAACAACTGCAAATTATATTACATATACCAATGAATATGCCTAAAACATATCACATAATAAATATTTGGAAATAAAAATAACTAACCTATACATGTTTTACTGCAAACCACACTGGATTTACTTAAGCTATGGGAATTAATAAGTGATTCATCAATTTTGACAAAAGTTTGATCCCCAGATGCACCAATCCAAGTAGCTCTGCGTCCAAATTTTGTTCCAATGTTATGAATAAGACCAGGAATAGCATTCCAATTGTTATCTTTATCACGATCTTTCTTTCGATCTTTTCTGTTTTCTTCTACAGATGAATTTTGTGGTGAACGTCTTAATTGACCCTTCTAAAATAATTAATTTTATTTTCAATACTTGAAGTCAAATATTTAAATCTTTTAGTGGAAAAATTTAGTGTTAATAATGTCTTAGCTAATACAAATTGAATCCTATTCACAACATTTTTTTAAGTTTTAAAATATTCTAAGCATTAATCATTAAAAAGTATTAATGTAAATTTTAAGTATTTAATGTATCGAAAAACAATATTTTCAAGTAAGTAAACTTGATTTTGGATTCAAAAAAATTAAATTTATTCAAGTAGTTAACTGATAATTTTTAATTCAAATAAAAACTATTGTAAATATTTAATTAATCTGACAAAAAAATATTTTTTCAAAAAACTTTAAATAAAAAAATGGTTTTTAAGAGAATATTTACATTATATTATAGCAATATTCATATTTGTTGTTCAAATTTTAAACACAAATATTATAGCTCAGACAAACACACATACAAATCAATGAACATATTTATCTTTGATTAGGGAATTGCCATACATCAGTTAAAGACTAAAAAAAAAAAAATTATACCACATACTTAAAACCCCTAACTTGTTTGTAAATGGATTTAATTATTAAAACAAAATGCAATGCATAAAATACTCCTAAAAATAATTTTAAAAAAAACAATTCCAAATTTAATGAATAAATTAATTTAGGTAACCAATAAATAGTTAAAAGTACAATACAAGATTAATAAAATATTGTAATACATTCTACTGAACATATTTTACATAACATTAAATTAAAATTGAAGATGAATGTAGAATGAACTTTAACATAATTAGAAATAGATTTTTGAAAAACTGTTTTAAAACTTTCTAATACAAGAAATACTACAATAAGCAATAAAAATAACACAACAAAAGTTAAATAATTTTCATTTATTTTGTTATTTATAATGAACAAAATAAATGAAAATTATGCTTATTAACAACTTTATAGATAAACTTACTGAATTGCTTCCGAAGGTAAAAACTTGGCCCTGTGAATTGAGCAGAACTGTATGGCAACTACCAGCTGCAACTTGAATGATTGAGGTAGAAGTAAAACATGAAGGAAATTTCACCAATGTTGGAGTTCCTCTATAAACATTATTTTAAAATGTTAAAATAGAAAAATAATGATACACATAATTTATAATAAATTAAAACACCTATTTATTAAGGATGGAAAAATACAAACTGAATTTTTTATTGTATTCAAATCAGAATAAAACTTATCTAGTCTTTGTATTACTTTAAATGTAACAATATCCTTATATTTAAATAATAAAAAAAATATTATAATTATATTATTAAAAATATCAAAATACAGTTGGACCTCTATATAATGAAATCGCTAAATGACAAAAAAAAGTCTTATATGGAAAATTTGTTTTATAGAGGTTTATCCTTTAATGTACTTTATAAACCACATAAAACAAATTTTAAATTCATAAGCACTATATATTAAAAAAGTAATTATTTACACCTTTTTGTAAATAAATATTTATGTATTTTATATATCTTATCCATCAAAAAAAAACTCCAAGAAAAACAAGAAAAAAAAATATTGAAGACCATACTGCATTATCAACATTAAGAAAATAATTTAAAGCATACAAGTAATTCTAAACATACATTACTACATGCATCCTTAAATTTAATTACTCAAAAAATCTGTTAATATTGCTTGAGTTTTTTTTTTTCTTTGAAAAAATGCTTTGTTACATAATATGCCTCACATCTTTGCAATGCACTAAAACTCCCTTTATGACCACCATAAAATGTGTTAAAAGGGAGAATAACTTGAAATGTCCAGAAATACTTAAAACCATAGGGAGAGAAAAAATTGAATCACATGAAAAAAATTCGTTATATAGAAAATGCACTTCGCTATTGGGAGGTTATTTTACAAAGAAAATCATGAAATATTCTTGGTTCCAGAAAAAAGTTCCTACATAGAAAAATTCGCAATTTCGAGGTTCATTATATGGAGGTTTGACTGTATTTAAAAATGTTTAATTCATAGTATTTAAAATTATATCTTTTTTAAAAGGGTTTACCGTATAAGGAAGTTTCCCAAACCTAACTGTCCATGCTGATTATTACCAAATGTATACACATCTCCGTTTTGAACTAAAAGAACTGAAAAAGAAAACGAATGTAATAAAATTCAACTACATGTATTACCTGAAAACTACACATGAGCACTGTCTTGTATTTTACAAAAAGCTCCAATTTAATTTAACTTTTATATAATAATTTATTTAATATACCAATCTATATTCACTTCTCTTTGAAATAATCCAGAAAAAAATAGTTTTGATTTTAGAATACTACAAAATTCCAATTCAACATCTGCTTAATTATTTACCAATACATATAATATTTCAAGCACTAATAATAAGAATTATTTTTTTAAAAAAATTCAAATATCATGCCTTCCTTGCATCTAAATAAATGTTTAAAAAATTTAATATCTTTTCATCCTGTACAATAACAAATGTTTAATTTTACAATTTATCTCAACAATAATACATTAATGTTCGTACTTCATTTTACACACAAAAAAGAATTCAGATTTTTATTCATTTTTAAAATTAATAATGATTAAAACTTTTTTTATTTTATTTTTACAGTAAAATATCAGATTTCTGAACTCAAAATAAATACAAAAAGAGAATTTTAAAAAGGAGCACAAAAGCTTTGAAAAACTAGAGCAAACTGATCGAAAAAATGCTTTTTATTTTACTTACCATTATGATGAAGCCCACAAGCTATTTGAATGACAGGCAATTCTGTAGGTAAGAGTATTCGTGCTGGTGGTAGAGCTGTTAATTTTGTAGTTTCCCTTTCTTGGTCACTTCCCACAACATCATCTGAAGAATAAAATATTACATCCATTATTTTAAAATTTCAGATTATAGGATTAATACACTGCCTTTCTGCTCTTATTAAAAACCTCTTATTTTTAAAATATAAATATTAACTTCTTTGCAGTGGACGAGTCACATATACATTCAGCATGGACATGTCTCATAAACGAGCAGTACACATATGCTTTTCAGAAAAACTGGCTTAGTTTATATAAATAAAAATGAATGTTTGTGTGTCTGTATGTCTCTTATGCCTTCCAAAACCATTGCGATAAAACTTTGGGGAATGGTTGGATGCACGGTCACGAAGGTTTCTGAGTTAGTACAATTGACCCCAAAGGGACATTAGAGATATATATTCCTGTCTTTGAACTATTAGACCTACAAGCTTGAAATTTGGTGGGTATATTCCTTTCAAGGATTACAGATCCACTATACAAGGGGTTTTACAAAAATCGAACCCCAAGGGGTGTCGCAAGGGCTTAAGGGGTGTTATATATAATCCCCTTTTTGAACTATTATACCTATATGCTAGAATTTGGCAGGCTTGTTCCTTTCCTGAAGTAGAGATCCGCTACAAAAAGTGTTTTTGAATCATCCTGAAAGGCCATTGTAGACACGTTTACATGGACGCTGGCAAAATGCCGGCAATTTGGAATTGGGGAGAAAAGCCGGCTTTTTACCGATATTTTTTTTCAGCCCGTTTACATGAGAATCTGGTGATTGGTTGATAGATTCACGTGACTATACAATGTAACCATGGAAACAACCAGATTTTTCAGTGCGATTATCATGAAGAGGACATGTGATTATGTTTTCGTTTACTTACCGCCAAACAAGCATAACATTTCTTTGTTTATTATTATTGTGACGACTATTTTGCTCTTGCACTTTTGCAATATACCCACTAAAATTTCCTGTTTAACTGTATATGGTTGCTCGATTACAGTAAAAGATAAGATGATTGTAGGAAAAAAATCTTTTGTTTAATATCCTGGTAAAAATGCGAGTGTTTTATAAACGTGGATAATAATGATGAAGCGTAAAGATTTTAAACATCTCTTCACTGTTTATTTAATCCTGACCACTTTGAATAGGCTTGTTTTCAATACCGACCACTTAGAAACCGTTGCCACCTAAAATCGAGCTCCATTCTTACTATTTTTGTGTTCACAAAAGAAACTTCTAAAAGGATTTTAGATAGATGTCTACAGTAATTACTTCAAAGTAAATTTTTGTTTATTTTAAATTAAATTATATAGAGAACATACATATAAAAAGTTAAACATATAAAGTATTTTACAAAATTTTACATTCTTATGAATAAAAAAAGTTCGAAAAGCATTCACTACAGAAATGGAAAAATATCTTAATTTACTACAGGTTCATTAATGTCTATACTTGATGACTCAAATACCACTTTCAAACATTAGAAATTAAAATTACCATATGTAAAAAATTATGCAACATTTTGAAAGTCTATATTCGCAGTACCATTTTAGTACAAAGATATAATTTATTGAGAATTAAATTCTGAATGTGGTAAAAAATAAAGGCATAAAAATTTAATTAAAATGTGTGTATTGTACAACATATATATTTGTGTGCATATATTGAATATAAAAGTCCTGTTCTCTTGTGCATGGTCAAAATAAAAAGTCTTTTTTGAATCCATAATTCTTTTACAAAAAAATAAAATATTTGAGTGGTATCTATTTATTATGTGGTACATGTGAGGATTTCTTGGCACATTTGTTTTTCAAAATTCGACTGGTATAAATTTGTCACACAGATGTATAATTTTTTTTGCTATGGATATAACAAATATATATTTATTGGTATTTGCACAAGGGTTATCAAAATGTAAAATTCAATAATTTTGATGATAAATTTGAGATATAAAGACTATACACATGTTACTGAAGCATTAACATAGTGTTAAAGAAATCTATCTAAAATGTATTGAGCATAAGAATACTCTAGATTTTAATTTTGACATAAGTATTAAAATAAAAGGCTCATGTATATTGATATTATCCTGCTAATAAATTTAAGTCCAAAATAAATTTGTTGCATTGAATTAGTTACAAATATTGACCCAGAAATGTATTTGGATCAATTCAATGATTATTGTTGGCAATAATCTATACTCATGAAAAATTCAGTAAAAAAAGGTAATTTCAGAGAGCTTTTTTCAAAATTAAGGGGCTAATCGTCCAAAATCACTGATATTTTTTTGTGACGTATGTTGAAAGCACAAATTTGGGGAGCTTGCATATAGCATAATATCGACCAATTTCTTCAAATAAAAAAACCGCCAAATGCTGAGATATACAGCCAATAGTGGAACCAGTTCCTGATCACAGTAACAATAATAGTGATCTAATTTTTTTTTTAAATTCGTGATGTCTTTTTGCTTGGCGAAATTAGTCAGCAGTTTAATACATATGTTCCTAATTTTTGTATGGTATGAGTACTGATTTAGCATTTCTTAGAGAAAATTTGAAGTAATTTAATATTTTGCTCATGTATAATTTGGGGAACTGAGAAGTTTCATGAAATTTAGGATTGCCCTGGTAAAAGAATCTTGTTTACAATTAATACAAATTGTGATATTAGAATTGAGCACAATTTATTAATGATAAACTTTGGTAACTTGAATTAATGATGATTTTCATTTATTTAGTCTAACTTTATTAATATATTTTCAAAAGTTAAATTTCAGAGCGAGAATTCTGAATCTTTTTTCCTCTGATGTCGTTTCATCTTTCTTAAAGTATAAATTTATTATACGTAAAGATACTTTAATTGCATATCAGTGATAATGAAATAACATGTAAATGCTTTTCTCCAAATAAGTTTTAAATTTGGATGAACTGAAGTATATTTAACACTATACATACAGTAACAGGTAGAAGTATATATATAGGAGTGCATTAAGTGTTGGTATGTTCAGTGTAAAAAAATCAAATATTACCGTTAAAACAGAAGATAATGCTTTGTATATTTTAGGGGAAAAGATTGCAGTGATAAGTATATGCAATGTAATGATTTATTAATAAAAATTACTGTAAGGAAAATTAAGGTGGTTTAAGCTTTAGTGTTTAATATGTAATTTTACAGTTATGAACAATTGTTATACGAAGGTTTATTGTATTTTTAGGACATGAAAATAAGTGTATAGAGATATTTTATAAAAAATAGTTACATTGCACATTGCCATTTTATATGTGTATTTGTTTCTTTTATTCAACTTTTTTCTACAAGTTGCATGATTTCAGTATTCAAATTTGTTTTATGTAAATTCAGAAAGTTGACTGAATAGAAGTGGATTTTATAACTTTGCCAGCTTGTAAGAGATCTGAAATTTCAAAATTCTAGTGATATTTCATTTAATCTGGGCCCATACCATATACAATTCTCAAAAATACCATGAAAAGTTTTGTAGATAACGTAATGCTATCTCCTGTTTTTGCTTTTTAGTACCTATGTGTAGTATATTTCACATAGCTAGCTGTTTTCTTGTAGATTTAATTAATTTTAAAGAACAGACAACCCAATTACTTGTTCTTTGAATTTAAAGATTATTTCCCTGTTTTTTACTAAGTTAAAATTATTGTACACAATTAATTCATACATTTTTTTTTAATTTGAGGAGAATAAAACCTCCCCTCCTCCCAAAAGCAACAAATTAAGATAAAAAATTTTATGAAATTTCTTTTTTGTGAATATTTTTACTATGTATATTTTTTGTGAAGCTGTAGAATAAATTTTTCTTGTAGAATTTCAGTTACATGAATTAAGAGAAAAGGGCAATTTCATTATTTACTTCATGAGCTGATTGCTCTGAAGCAATCCAATATGGAATATAAAGAAGTTAAAATGCATGTAGGTCTTAAAACTTTTATGTGGTGTAGAAGTTTCAGCTCAACTGAAACTCTTATTTCATCGGGAATTAATTTATCATCAGTAATGTATTAAGACTAGTTTTTGCCATTAATTTCTTTGTAAACAAGGGAAGACCTTTTCAGATCTTACTTTTGTAAATGTATATAAAAAAAAGCATTGATTTGATTAAATTAATTTTGATAGTGTTGAAATTAGAGTAAATAAAATTCGCAGAAACTTTTAAGATACAAATGTTTTAAAAATTTTTTTTACTATTAATTGCATTAGGTGTTTAAAAATTCAAGTTTTTATGTCAGAAACTTAATGATATATATAAAGTGAAAATTTTAGAAATTCTGCATATTTTGACCTTTTTTTCGCTTTTTAATCTTTGATTTAGGAGATGATTTTCTTTAAATTTTTTTTACTGTATCCTTTTATTTGTTTGGGTTGATGACATTTAATACTCTGTAAATATTTTTAAAATTAATACTTTTTTGTTGTAAATAAATTGAAAAAGCTATTCATAAGATTTCCAGAGATTTATTAGATATTATCAATAAGATAAAAATCGAGATGTGCTAATTGTAAAAGGTATTATGCACGTTGAATATTTGCAGTTAGATCCTCGATTTGTCCTTATAGTATAGTGTTACATCCACAGAGTCTGATTTATATACCATATCATGAAATGCTTTATGCACTTATAGTGCATTCATGTAATGTTAAAATTAAGTGTCAATAAATGATGTATATTAAAATGAATTTGATTATTAAATAAAACTACTGTCTAATAAGAATTTTCATGAAAGCAATTTAATTCAATCTACTATAAAATAATTTTATTAAAAAGCATATTTCTTTAAACATGTTTCTTAATTTATACAAAAAAGTCACATTTCTTTCTTTCTGAATGTTGGAGACAAACATGTCTTTAAAAAGTTCAAACCTTTTGAAGGGTAATAATTATAAAGGAAGTCAGACTATAAAACATATCAAATGTTTGTTTGTTGTCAGATTATTTCAGATGCCCAAAACCTTTAAATGATGTTAAAAGCTATTTCATTTCAATCTCAGAAGAATTCCTAATTATTAATCAAAACTTTCATATTAACCAACTTTAATTAAAAAGCTAAATTAACTTTTGTTTGTAAGAAAGTGTGTATTTTCCTTAATGTACAATATTTTCATAAGAACTTGTTCATAGTATGTTTCATAATTGAGGGATTATTTAACCCTTCGAGGAGAAAAAAAGTAATATTTAGCCTACTTTTATAAAATAATTTTGTACTTGCCCATTCAATTCAATATGTATATAAAAGGATATCTTTTGGTTCAGTAAATCATGATTCGCTTTAATAACAAAAATTAAATGGATTAAATTTGAAGATTTTAGAAAAAAGACATTTTCTTTTTAAGCTCTTATCCTCATAAATTCATGGGAATGTGAATATAAAACAGTTAATTCTATTTATTGGTTATATCACATTTTAATCAATTTTCAAAGTTAAAAAAAAAAAATTCATTACACCCCTATGGAGTTATTTAATAAAAAGATAGTACTACTTTTTTACTTATATGGAAACACAATAAGATAAATCAGGAAAAATAACAAAAAAAATGCAATTTTATTGTGTACATCCATAAGAATTATATTGTAATAATTTCAAATTAATCTCAAAAACTAATGTCTTAAAGTATATGTATAATCTTATTAAAATATTGGAAACATACATGCAAAGTAATAATTCTTATTTCATAAAATCAGGTTCTTAATAATTTTATTTTTAGGGAAAAAAATATTTTGCATTGCAGTTAAAATACTTCTATAATAACTAGCTTGTTGATACATTTGATACGAGTGAAGTTTTTAATAACTTAAAGGAAATTGACATTTCCTGTGGGGAAAAAAACAGGACTCAGACCACCTGGTCAATATAATTCACAACATCCTGCCCCTTGATGAACCAGAGGGTTCATAACATTTTCATGAAGCAATAAAATTTTAAAATCAAGCATTTCTAGCACAATTAAATTTTAAAAACAACACACAAATTAAATAATTAAACATTATAACAAATTTCAATGCACTAATAAAAAATAACACTTTTACAAAATATCCTGAAATTTGAGAAAAGAAGAAAAAAGAGGTTTCATTATATAAAATTTAAACATTGGCAAGGAAAGTATACATTATAAATTTTCTAACTTTTTTATAAGTTACTAATCAAGCTATTTATTAACGCTTGAAGTAAGCAAGAATTAAAAGAGAGCAACACATAATAAATTAAGTCAAAAATTTTAAAATTTTCGTATAACAATATACACATTGAGAAAATATTAAATAGTTCAATATACAATTTTCAAGAATCATTCTAGCTATACCAATATTTAAAGAATAAAATACTAAACTGCATTTGAATCAAACAAATATTTAAAATAAAACTATCAATATGCAGCATTCAAAATAGTATTCTGAGCTGTATTTCTTCTGTACACCAATGCTTGCAATCCACAACAGCAGCCATCTTTGAATAAATAAAGATCTGGCGCAATGTATCATGGGAAAATTAGAAAACGTTCCCACATTTTACCCCCAAATCCCCTGCCCCATTGCGGGTACAAAAATCAAACCTCCTTTTCTACCAGGCATTTTGCCGGGTCGTCATGTAAACGCCTCGAAAGAGGATCCATGCCAGTATATTGCCGGCAATTTTCGTCCATGTAAACGGGCCTTGTGAGGGCATAGGAGGCATTAGAGATAAATATTACCGATTTTGAGCGTTTAAACAGACTTAAAACTTTGTTGGTATGTTTTGTTTTTTTTTACAAAAGTTTTTATTATCAAACTATTACTTACCGTAATGAAATTTAGTATGCATGTTACTTTTGTCAAATGGAAATTCGCAAAGAAAGGATTTTACAGAAATCGATTCCTATAGGGGAGAGGGAATCTTTTGTGGCGTATTGATAAAAAAATACCTATTTATGAAATATTAGACTAACAGTAACGAAATTTGGTATGAATGTCTCTGTTGTTGAATTGAACAGATTTGTTGAACAGGGGTTTTACAGAAATCAACTCTTAAAGGTGGTTACTGGAGCTGATGGATAAAAAAATTCCATTTTTGATCTATTAGATTTAGACTTAAAATTTGGGAAGCATGTTTATTTTATTGAGTAGAGATCCACTAAAAATGGGTTTTGTGGAAATCCACTTGGGAGGGGGTTACAATGGAGGGAAAAAAAGATAACTCTACTTCAATTTTAGAAATTATTATTTCGAAGTTCTGTCATTTTTAAATCAAGAGTTATAAGAATATTTTTCAATACAAATGAATTCTTAATGCTAAGAAATCAATAATTTATACATATTTATAAACAGTATATATTCATACAGCATCACGAAATTCCCAGCAAAGCGGGCAGGTAATGGCTAGTGGTCAATAAAAACAAAAAAAATTATTTACCACTAGATGGCCCCCTGTGTCAATTATATTTTAACTGAATATAGTTTAAATAACTTGACCTTCAGTTTGTCCATATTCTACCTGTGTATGGTATTTTGCCCTTCTCTACATCTGTCTATGGTATTTTACCCTTCAGCTGTTGCAGGGGAGGAGGGACATCTGAATGTAAACAAATCAAGCTCAGCTCAAACTTTCCATATGATATTAAGCTTTCATATTTTCCAATAATAGTATCCTGAATACTTTTTTTTCTCTCTACAACATGGAAAATTTAGGGCTTTGGCATCAGTTCCATTACAGTTTTCATAGCTTTCGGATCTATTTTTGAGTACTTCTCTTATTTCGAAAACCTTTTGAGTTCAGACTATTATTTAATAGTCTTGGGCATTTTCCTACCCTTAATATGAACGAAAAAGATGAAAAAAGCTGAAGAAAGTGCATAGTTATTTCACAAACTGTGCTTAAACAAAGAAAAATGCAAAAAACATTTTATGCTTGCAAATTGTGCAATGTAGAACTTTGCCTTTCTCCATGTTTCAACATTTTCCACATTCGGTCTTCATTTAAAAGTTGTTCTTTCTTTTTGTAAATAGTCTTTGTCATATTTCATTTTATTAATTTGAAAATTTATTTATGTGTTTAGTCTATCAAAAATTTAGAAAAATTTGAATAGTGCTTTGAAAAATTATTTTTCAAGGTGAAATTTTTATATATTTTCATATAAATTGAAGGAGAAATGTTATGTTCTAGTTGTAATATAGATGATATCAAAAGTAATAATCTAAATCTCCCACTTATCATTGGTATGTGGGTAATAGAGCCGGTCTGGCCCAAATCCTGTAGTGTGATAGATGCTTCCAGACTACATCTCTTACATCTTGCCAGTGGTCACATCTCATGTGCTTCTCATTCTCAGCGAACAAAAGATATTCTCCATCTGTGCAAGGTGTCAAGATCACCAGGCTTCTACTGAGCACATAATGTGTTGCCTGGATCTCACAAGTAGAGATATGTACACAGACTCCCTTCTTATGCTTGACTTTTTGAAAGTCGATGATTTAATGGATCTTGTCTGACTTCGTAAGACCCAAGAGGATTAGCAACAAAACCACTTACAAAAAACAAACTAATAATGCAAAATAGTATAAAAAGTGCATGTTATACTGTGCATCTGAACTTATCTGCGAAAAAATTGGCCCAAGATATGAAAAAGGTTGACCACCCTTGCATTAAGGTGTTTAATTCAACTCATCAGAAGAAATCTTTAATCACCTCATTTTTAGATCAATGGTTTTTTTCCTGTGAAAATTTAACCCATTCAGAACCATGATCCCATATATGAGATCATGCATTTCTCCTTTCACTGGATCTGGTTGGGTTAAACACGTCAAGGGTTTCGAATATTTAAACACTAAATTAACTTCATGTAAAAGTTACGATTCTCTCCATTACTTAAAAAAACTACAATATATTTTTTTATTAGCCTGTTTAAAACCATGATCACATATATGTGATCATGCTTCTTTCTCCTTTCGCTGGCTTTGAACAGGTTAACGAAGTTTATGAAGGCAATCTACAAACAATAAATTATCAAAAAGTTACAATTCCTTACAGATTGCTCCAATGTATTTCCTAAAACTTGTATGAGTGAATTCAGTTTTGTGACCAAGAAAGGAGCACATTTTGAAGACTTCTAATAAATATAAGTACAATATTTTATTCTATGTCATGATAGAAATGCTTTCCACCATTAACATAATTTTTTTATTTAAAGTTTGTTGTTGTATAAGAAATGCACAAATTATCAGAACATCAACTTTTTGAACACTTGATATGTACAACCTTATGTCTCAGAGCTTGAATTGTGGTAGAACATAATTTTGAACACTTACCCACAATAGGAGGAGAGCTCTTCTCGGGAACATCACTTCTAAGCTTGTTCAAACCAGCAAGTGATTTCATAGCTTTTACTGATTGCAACATCTGTTTTCTGCGCTTTTGTATCCTATATTCTTCAATTCTTCGTCGAAGTCGATCCTCTAAACGTACACCAGCCCGTCCTAATAATAAGTTAATTAATTCCTCAAAATAAAAACATAAAGCATTTACTTTTAATAATAATAACAATTATGATATTTATCAAAAATTGTTTCATTAATTTCTATTAAGGAATATCTTTAAAAAAGGTGTAACAATGACATTTTTATTTGCAAAATATTCAATAATTTTCATATCTAAATACATATTGCTGTATTGATTTCTTGTTATTTTTTAGAAATAAAAAAATATATTTCCTTTTTACTTTTACTTTTTACCCTCACTGCATTCAAACTTAGAGTATGAATGTTCTAAGGTTATTAAATGAAATACAGTTCTTTTTTTAAAAAACTCACACAATAATACAACAAAACATTTTTCACTCACCGCATCTTACATCAAACACAATGATATCAGCTTGTTTATTGTCAACTAGTCCACCAGCAACAAGTTGTCCCCAAGCAGCAGCTACATCTACATCTTGATCATTTTCTCGAGCACAAGCTCTGCAACAACCACATTCAAGGCATCCTGAATCTCCAGCACCACAGCCACAAGGTCTGAAACAGGACACTGAACATAAACTCTAAGATTTAAAACAAAGCAATATTTCAACACAGGAATCGGCAAACTATGGCATGCAGTACAATTCTCAATGGCACTCTGCACTACTCTACAAATTTGTCAGTTTTGGAGTGGATGAAGTTGATAAATTTGTAATCGACCTTATTTGACAAACATCTTCAGAATTATGGACAATTATTTATTAAATTACGAAAAAAATCTGAAAGATAACTCTAAAGATAAATTTACACCAATTTTGTAAATTATTGAATGTCATTGCTGGTGAGATTTAATTGTTTGAACAGAGAAAATTGCATATACATTGCTTTTCGTTTTTGGTTCTATGAATCGAAGTAAAAATCTTTCCTCATATGAAAAAATTTCGAGTCCGCAAAGAAATTGTTTAACAAATATGCTCAAACCCATGCTAAATTGAGTCACAAATTTAGTATATGTTTTTTATATATACAATTTTATAAAATTATATTCACAATTTTAGTATATACCCCTGATTTAGCAATATGAAAGTAAAGCAGTGTAAGAACTAGGTTTGCATTAAAATTTTTATTTATCTTTTGGAAATACTTATATTTTATGTTATCTATTTCTAATTTTAATAAAAATGTTAAAAAACATATATGTACAATTTTAATTTTTTTTTACTTTTGTTGAAGAAATAGTAACATTTTATGCTGTTTATTTATATGCTAAGAAACATCTTAAAATGATGCAAAATTAATATGTAATAAAATTGTAAATCTATGTTATTGACCTTTATTCTATAACTCTGTGGGAATCAAATTTTTTCAAAAAATGTCCTACTGTGTTGGCCAAGCTAAATCATATTGGTAAACTGGTTTGACATGCCACAACTAAAAGGTTGTTTACCCTGTTTTAACAGATCATTTATAACAATATATCTTTTTATAAATACTGAAACTTTTACAACTCTTTCACATAAAACATTTAGAATATAAGTAAAATAACAAAGCCTTATTTGAATTCTTGCTAGTGGACAAATAATCTACATGTAAAAATGTTTTAAATATATTATATATTATGCATCAAATTTTAAAGAATTTAGCTTTGAATCAAAACTTAAGAATTCAATTTTCATTTACATTACTTGAAGAAAATTAAATAGTACTTGTGTAATACTGCAACCATGTTAATGAAATTTGAAGACTATCATAGGAGAAGAAATATAATTTACTAAAAAACATTCATAACATGCATATATGTCTAAAAACCTTTCAACTTACTTTTTAAGAATAATAAATGTTTAAGCACGATTCTTTTACAAATAGAATTTACGAACCGTTTACACACTAATGTGATAAAAGGTGAAGGAGGATTCATTCTCAGTATCTTCCATTCTGAAAGCACACACCCTACCCCTAGGCCAAAATGATCACTTCAGTCCAGAGACAGTCTTATAAAGGAACCACCGCCACACACTCCCCTACCAGTGAGTCAGTAAGGCGAACGAATGATATTGTTGTTATGGAGAGCGTATGAGCTGTTGCATCACTAGGTGTGAGGGCTTTGCTGGTTGCGTCATTCGTGTGAGATGTGGCTTAACTGACTGCATCATATGCGAGATGGCATTGTTGATTGAGTCATGTGTGAGATGGTTTTTGTTGATTGCGTCATGTGTGAGATGGTTTTTGTTGATTGCATCATGTGTGAGACGGCTTTGGTTTAATTTGCGGTGGATAGATGACGCCACAATTGCTGCATGAAGGTTGTGGTTGTTCGAAGTTCCCCAGGGTCACCAATGAAGGAGATTCATAATTATAAGAATTATATTTAACCTTAAATGTACTTACATTAAATCTACATATTTAACTGCTCTGATTCGATCAAAAAAAAAATTTTTTTTCACTAGCAAGGAAGTCAATGTCATAACTAAAAATTATATAGATATTTTTCTTTTTGAAGATATGTAAGAACAATGTGTTTTTTTATTTATTATTATTAAAAGATACAAATAAAACTTTCCTAAGTAGTTAAAATATTTTAAAAATTGTTTTTTAAAGGTGAAATCAATTTTCAAAATTCAAACTGCATTTCTCAAGAATTTAAATCTACATAATACACTACTTACAATCCAGGATTTCTATCTGGTCTTCCACTGGCAATGCAACTCGCCCCATAGCCAGTACATTCACCACACACAGTACAAACCATGCAATGATCATGATTCCACTGATGCCTGCCAGCAGGACAAATAATATCAGGTTCTTCCGATTCTACATCTTCATCTTCCCCATCCTCTTCATTTGCTGTTGCCATGGCAATTGGTAAAGGAGCTGAAATATTAAAAGTAACACAATTCTGTAACTTTCTTTTTCAATATAGCAAAAAAATTTATTCTTGAATTTTCATATTGTTATAATTATTTACAGTTATTTAAATAAATATAAGATTACATTTTCAAAGAATTTAAATGAAGACAGTTTTTTATATGTAAAAATACAATTATATACATCCTTTTTGATAACACAAAATTCCCATTAAGACAAAATTTTATAAATCATAGAATTTTATTTAAGCATTGCTTCAATGTTATCAGACATACTGAGAGATTAAATCAATTCATGTAAGAGAACATTTGGTAATAAGTATAAATGAACTTTTTTTCAACCTTTAGTGCTGTAAATTCTATAAATCAACTTTTTTTTCCTTTTCTTTTAGTAAAATTAGCATCAAACACAAAATTTTGCGATATTCAATTGTTTTGTTCATTTTACATTAAAAAATAATACAGGGTAAACACAAAAGATGGACCTAATTTTGAAAAATCATATCAAAACAACTGCACATATTACAATAAATGAAACATGAATGTAAAGAGAAATATACCAAGTTTTTTTTTCAGTTACATATGTTTGATGTGTAACTCTTTTGTTACATGGCATATATCTAAACTGCAATCCAGTTTGTTCCATACATTTTGTAGCCTCAATCTATCAATGGTTCGTAATGCTGCACAAATCCTCTGTTATTTGTTGTGTCAACAGCAAATATTACAGCTTGAAATTTAATTTTTTTCGTAAAATTTTCCACACTGTTTTGTGCAACAAGTTCATGGGCGGCAATTCTCGTAGAATTCTGCGGACTCTGAACAAAGCTCTGCCTCACCCTCTCGATTGCTTCTTCCAAGACACTGCTTTTCTTTTTACACAAGCAACCTGTTTTTTTAATTGATGATATCATCACAGAATGCTCTTGTTGGTTAGTGCCTCTTTTCCGTAGCAATTTCAAAATGCACATTGCTCTGAAATAACAGAAAAACTTAGTATATTTCTCTTTATATTCATGTATAACTTATTGTAATATGTGCAGTAGTTTTGACAATATGATTTTTTTAAATCAGATCCATCTTTTGTGCTCACCCTGTACAATGATAGGTTTTTTACTAAGTAAAACTGTACAGTCCATTTATTATTTCCTTTAATACATTAAGCATATAGAACATCTTTTTAGCATCAATATTATATTAATCATAATAAATAGTAACTAACACAATAAGAAAAGTAGTTTTAAGATTACCTTCTCTATTAGGCCCATGAATGAATTCTCGGCCACACTGCCCTTTGTGATTTATCCCAAAGGTAAAAACATGACCTTTATTTGTTAATGCAAGAACATGAGCTTTACCAAGAGCAACCTGTGTTACGGCTTCTTTTATATCTGATACAAGACCTAAAAGAAGAAAAATTAATTATTATTTAAATGTAATTTCTTTACACATATTTCACCAATATTATGCTATTTCATTTGTTTATCTCTCATTTTTTTTCACTATAAACAATTCAGTTTAGATACCTCAATTTGTATTTTCTGCTTCTCAGAGAGACCCTAACAATATTATTCATACTGAAGGATACAAAAAAAAAAATTCTTTGGAAAAAAACTTTTTGAACACTGTGTTTATTATAGTATATTTGAATTAAAACACTAAATAAGTGATTCGGTTAATCTAGAACATAAATACATCCAGAGAATTCAATAAATTACTAGGCTTTCAGAAACCTTTTCAAGGTATCATGTTATTGTACAGTTTACATCATTTAGCAAAATAAATACATTCAACATCTAAAATGTAAGCCTTTAAACTAAAATATTATGTTTTTTCCTTTTTTTATATCATGCTATATTTATTTCAGTATAAGCAAATGACAATAAATATATTCCTCGATATAATATAGTGGTTTAAAAAAAAAAAACTGTTGTCCACAAAGAAAACAAATTTTAATATTTTTCAACTCCATCTCCTTCAAATTTCTGCTTTAAATACGTAATTAGGTGAGTGAAAACATGCTAATGAATTGTCTCTAAAATCATTTTCTAAAAACACAATTTTGAGAAATATTTTCATTAATTAAAAAAAAACACTTAATTTCATTACTTCAATATTCAATACATTTCAACCTTAGTTTTAAAAAACATGTGACCAAAACTTTTAGAAAGTCAATATTGCAGTTAGGATTAATCTAATTTATGGCTGAGAAATCAGTATTTATTAATTGAATTTGACTTGAATGAAACTTCAAAGGAATTGTTTTTATAAATATTCCTAAAAATTCAACACATTTGAAAATACATCAGATGAAAGCAGACACATAACTACATATACCTGTGTTATGGTCTGCATGAGCAGTATCTTTTCCAAATAAAAAGAGTTCTCCTGCTTGAGTTACTAAAGCACTTGTTCCATTATTACAAGCAGAGCTTACAATATGATGACCTTCTAATTTAATCATCTTCTTTGGCTTAGTGGGTTTTGGCTGCCTCCTTCCTTTGCCTGATTCATAAAATAATAATCAAATTAAAATTCATTGAAGTTTTATATGAAAAAACAATAAATCAATATTTTTACAGCAAAAATATGTAAAATTTTAAAATACTATAAAAAAAGAGTTCTGATTTTTTTGTTAAATCTTAAATATTTATAGATTAAAACAATATGATTTTTCTTCATATTAAGATTAAAATCATACAGCTATTAGTATTCTATCTGTATAGTGCCCACACTAGAAAGAGATACCAGCTTCCGAAGAATGTACTTAGACTGCAATGGTAAAACACATATACGCAGCACCGTTAGAAAGTTTTTATAAAAAAAAGATTAAAATCAAGAAAATTTTTATTAAGTCTTGTCTGTCTAAGACTTCAATAATATATCTGAAGAAAAAATTTATCTAGTAAAAAAGGGCATGATGAAAGAAAATTTTTAAAAAGTGCATTTTTTAGAAATATATAATTTTAAAAATTTAGATTCCAAACTACAGTGAAATTTTAAATTACCACAAAATCCGGAGTATAACGCGCACCCCTTTTTTTACGAAGGAACATGAAAAGAACGTTAGCAATGCTATTATGTTTTAAAGCCATTTATTTGAGGCATTACCCCAGGATTTTGAAAAAATAGTATATTTCTAGAAAAACAGCCCTTCAAGTTCATAAGGTATGGCATTTCTTTTAAATAAACAGTATTCCGATCTTTGTAGTAGTCTAAGTTTTTTTTATGCACATCTTTTTTTTTTGAAGCTATCTCTTTTATACCTAGCATATAATGTGCATCCACAAATTTCGGTCTTATTTTTTGTGTTAAAAGTGCATGTTATACACCGGATTTTAAGATACAAGATATTTCAATGAAGTTGACTTAAGAATGATATCAAATTTCGTACTTTCAATGAGTGAGTGAGAGTGAGAGAATATTAATGTCGCACTGATTAGCAACACAAGGGCTTTTGGCGACGGTCTGCGTAATTTTGAACCATGGTCAAGTGACGCGGATGACACCTTGAGCTGGCACCCCCTCTCCTAACTACCACACCAACGGGAGGACGTTTGAGCTCTCAACAGATTTAATGTGCATTACTCCCATACACGGCGGGTCTTTAGTGGTACTAGGATCGAACTCATGACATGCTAGCCACAATCCGATACCTAGACCACTCAGCCACTGCGGCCGCTTCGTACTTTCAAACAAAAAATTTAATATGTTGTTAAATTCCAAAATGGTGTGCATTATTTTTCAAAATGAAAGGAAAAAATAAAGAAGGGCATATAATATTCTTCATTGCCTTTAAATGAGAAAACATATAAGAAAATATCTTACTTTGATCTCCATCTTCCCCTCTTCGAGCTGTGCCAGCAAAAAACACACTACCATCTTCTGCAACAAGAAGAGCATGAAGTCCATCATGGCCTACAGAGTACTGAACAATTTTAGGTGATTTTGTTATAGGCAATTCTGTCCACTTCCCCATTGCAGGACCACCTTGCTTTATACCCATGCTTTGAGCTTTCCCAGAGTACAGAATCTTTTCATTAAAAAAAAAAGGAGTATATTGGTTTTCAAATACATTCATAAATATATAAACTATGCAACTGCACTTATGCAATTACAATAGTTAAAATATATTTATTAATATAACTTAAAAGTAATTTTTTTACACTTGAATTAATATAATGTACTGCTTCACAATAAAATATTAATACTGGGAATAATGACAAATAATAATTCTATAGTCTATGGTACAAATGGAACTTAATTTGACTAATTACCTTTCCAGTTATAGTTTTTAGCACAGCAAAATCTTTACCACACGCAATGCTGACAGGTTCATCTTCAGATGGTAAATCTATAAAAAGAATTATTTATTAATTATAAACAAAAACATCATGAACAAAAATGTTCCATAATTTAAAAATCAGAATGAATAGATTTTCAATATTAATGAAAAGAAAAAAATTGATGTATGTTACAAAATATGAAATTTACACAATAAATTCATAATGATCCTCGGTGAACTAAAATTTGTCTTCATTAATATACAGTCAAAATCTTGAGTCTTTATGTTTAATAGTTTCTGAGAAAAAAGTATGAGATGATACATCAAATGTGATGTTTATTGCCTTTGCGAGAAGCCTGTTGCATACTGAAAAATAAATTCCATGTTTAAAAACATAAAAAGTTTTATTTTAGCTGTTTCAGAAATCATTTGTCCAGTTTAGAGTAACTTTTAAAGTTTAAAACTTAGAAACTGTGTCTGCAACAACAAAACCTAATGAAAACTTTACAAAAACCCAATGAAAACTTTACAAATGTCGTAAAATCAGGAATTACCAAAAAGTAACCCCAAATTCATACCAAACTATATTGATGCATTTTCATATATAATATTTATGATACTTTATGGTCAACTTGGATATTTATAATGCATCAAAGCTAAAAACTTCACAGATTGATACAGAATTTGAGAAAATCGATGTAAATCTAAAAATATCTTGTTAGATAAAAACTGAAAATGCTATGTATTATTTTCTGGGAAATTTAAGACTTTTTTTTTTCCTATTTCATTGAAAATACATTCAGAAGATGCTAATTTTAAAATGGGACAAATACATGTTGTAATTCATAATTTTTGTGATGAAGTGACATTATAGTAAAATTGCAATTTTCTCAAAACGTTATTTTTAAAACTACATGTACTTTTTGTCAGAATTTACTGAATAAACGCGCCTGCAACTTACACTGCACATTACTGATATGTAACTATATAAAATAAAGTGAGTTTTTGAAGGTATTTCCTAAATATTTGATTATAGATCAGATAACGTGACAAAAAATGACAATTTTTAAAAAATTTGCAGAGATGCTATGTAAAAGTATGTTTTGAAAAAACTAAAAAGTCTATTTGAAAGATTTCACTTCAGTATAAATATAAATGTTTATTTACTGTACAGACAAGTTTTTAAGCTTTAGTTTTCAAAAAGTTGCTCCATAAAAGGAACATAAATATCTAATATATATGTGATTTTTTTTATTTTTTTTTTTGCCATTCATTGTAAAGTTTGTTATATACATAAATTTCATGTTTAAAAACATAAAAACAGTATTATTTTGACTGTTTTAGAAATCATTTAACCAGTTTAGAAAAACTTTTGAGGTCTGATACTCTTAGAATTACTGTTTGCATGTAAATATACAAGGGGTGATCAAATGAAAGGTACGAAACGACATAAAAATGAAACAGTTAAATATTTGCATATTCCGCCATGGGAAAATGTAGTGAGACTTCTCAGGATGCCATTGGAGGCTTTGACTGGGATCGGATCATGCACGAACGCCCGCATGCGCAGGAGAGAGCAAAGGCTCTTATAAAAAGCGGCGTCCAAATGATGCTGCAATTTGTATGAGGACAGGATGTCGTTCGCGTTGCAAAATTCGACGATTGAGGAGCAGCGAAGTGTTATCCGATTTCTGACAGCGGAAGGTGAGAAACCGGTAACTATTCATCGGCGGATGGTGACCGTTTACGGGGAGAAATGTGTCTCTGACACGTCTGTCAGAAAATGGAGTGCCCGTTTTCATGCGGGCCGTGAGAGTGTGGGTGATGACCAGAGACCAGGCCAGGCAAACACTGTCATCACAAGCGATCTCATCGACAAGGTGGACGACCTAGTGAGAAGTGATCGGCGTGTCACATTGCGAATGTTGGCGCTGAAGGTGGATGTCAGCTATGGAACCGAGTGAACAATTGTTCACGACAGGTTGCGATTTCGGAAGGTGTGTGCCACATTGGTTCCGAAGCAGCTCACCGACCAGCAAAAGAAACTGCGTATGGGACTAGTACTGCAACATTTGTTTCGGTATCAGGAAGACCCCGCTTTCATGAAGCGGATCGTCACAGGTGACGAGACCTGGTGCCATCACTACGAGCCAGAGACAAAGCGGGACAGCATGCAGTGGAAGCATGCGTTGTCACCTCCCCCTAAAAAGTTCAGAGCCATGAAGTCAGCAGGCAAGGTGTTGCTCACTGTCTTTTTCGACGTTCAAGGTCAGCTACTTGTGGAATTCCTCGAGCACAGAAAAAGCATTAACTCTGATGTGTACTGTGAGACACTCCGACGCCTACGCAGGTCCATCAAGAACAAAAGACCGGGGCTGCTCACGGAGGGTGTGGTTCTGCTCCATGATAACGCGCGTCCACACGTCTCCAGAGTCATACAAATGGAACTGGAGAAGTTCAAATGGGAGACGTTGGACCATCCGCCCTACAGTCCGGACATGTCGCCCTGCGATTTCCATGTGTTTGGTCCACTAAAGAAACACCTGAAAGGGAAGCTCTTCAACTCGGACGACGTACTCAAGGATACTGTGAAGGACTGGGTCTCCTCACAGCCACAGGAATTCTGGGAACAAGGAATCCTGCGGCTTGTTCATCAGTGAGATCGTTGTGCTCAGGCCTATGGTGTATATTTTGAATAAAGTCTACATTTGTACCTACCGCGTCGTTTCGTACCTTTTCATTTGATCACCCCTTGTACAAATCATTAAAAGTTCCTAAATTTTGAAATACCTTTTTATCAAACAAATAAAACAAGAGATGGTTTTCTAAACACTACATGTCTATAAACTATACATATCATGTCCAAATAACTATCATAATAATAAATTAATCATAAAAAAATTGCACAGATATCTTACTTAAAGTGTGATATGTGACCTCATCTTCAAAAATACCACTTCCAAATACATCCAAACATTTTCTAGCTAGTTTCAATGTTAATTCATTAATACATATCATAGGGGAAGATCCAGGTTTGAACATTTTAATAATAAAATTATCCTACAAAAAACATTGAGAAAAATCAGTACAATGCCCACAAAATACTAATTTTTATAAATATCAAATTAATTAATACATGAGTATCTGAAATTTCTACTAGAGCCAGAAAATAATTAAGAGTTATAATGGAAATAAGAAAAACACTTAATGAATAAAACTAAACCTTTTTATGCATAGAATGATATACTTGGGCTTATTTCGGAACATTAATTTCTCCACACAAACATGTAATGAAAAGAAAACAATACTAATATTTACAAGTAACGTAAGTGATGCAAGTTATAGTGATTCACCCGAGCAAAATCGCACTGTCACCTTCATGGAGGTTCAAAAGCTTAGGCTAATGACAGGCGTAAAATTCTAGCTCTTAACCGCAATGAGTTTCATGGACCTTGATCTGATGTTACTGTCGATCAGGTGGCATAAGGAATATTAAGGATATTAAGGAATGCTTCGAAGAAGTCTTGAGATAAATAGGTTTGACAAATTGTAAACATAAGTATTGTTAAATGTAAAATGAAGGTCCAGTTCTAAATATGAATGTTAGGAATTATAAATATATATGATATTGTTGCGTAGATCAGGATTCAAAAATTTTAAGCTATCAGTCTCAAAGAGCAAGACAGTTCAGGAGGGAATTTATTGAGGAAAAACAATCCTTGAAAAATACAGGGGACAGCACTAAAATTCACTTAATAAGGTCTTCACACCTTCTACAGTGCACGGACAAAACTGTCAGTGTCTAAAATACAAGTATGTTGAAGATTATTCATAAGCACCCGCTTGTCCTATTTAACAGCTGAAGTAATAACCATTTGCAGGTCGACTCTTTAAGGATCAAAACAATACTAACTCAACTTCAGCAAGCGGTTCTTATTTGTAATCAGCATGGATCTTTCGAGAAAAATCCGCTTACATCATAGATTGTGATACTAATAGATTTCTCCAGTAACTTCCAGAAGTGTCCATGTGGTTGATAGGTCACCAAAAATGGTGCTAATTTGGCTCTATTGCCAAGTGTCCATTGAATCGCCATTATAATGTAAGGAATGGTGTTGCTTGCAAATATTACAATTTTATCATAAAATAAATACAATAGAAAGTAATATTAAAGTATTTCACATCTAGATATAGATTACTTAACTATCTTAAGCATTTATTACACAAAATTCGTAAAAATATTGAATAATAAAAACATACCCTTTTTCATATAAATAAATGGTAAAAAAAAAAATTGAATAAAAAAATTTGCAAATTTATTAAAATTAGCTTGCTTCAACTATTAACTTCAAACAAAACAAAGAATGCCTACTTTAAGGCATATACATATTTTTTTTAATTTAAGAAATATTCAGAATAAAACATGTTATATTTCTACAACAAAATGAAATATTTAAGGATTAAGCAAACATTCTGAACTGAATACAATGAAAATATTAACCCCATTTGCAGCCAAATACTTTTATTTTAAGAAATGAACATATCTTGGGGATTGGGGATCTACTTAAAGTTTATGTTAATTCCTCAAGGTGAAAATTCTGTATGAAAAAAAATAACTTTTGCAAATGAATCAAAACTATCAATATACTATCTAGTAATCTACCATATACTTCATACTTAAATATGACATTTTTGTTCAAAAATATACCTCTTTAGTTGAAAGAATAAGTCCTATATTATCACCATCAGTAAAAAAAGCACATGGTCCCCATTCAGAAACTGGAAATACAAATTCATCATTATAAGTAAAACTAATCAATTTTTCATTTTCTTAAAGGCAGACAAATATATAATGAGCTTAAGAAAACAATAGATAACTATAAAACAACATTTTCTATAAAATAATCACCTAGTATAACAAAATAGAACAATTTTTAAAACTACACAAAGAATTTAAATATTACATCAAAAATTCATTACATTGAAAAATAATCAATTAAAGCTGTTCAACATAAAAAAAATTACAAAAAATCATAATTCATTTATATATGACTCATACACAAAAAATGAAACAGAAAAATTACCATCAACTTTTACACGTTCTTTTTCTTTTAAAGTTTCAACGTCTATTTTTATTAATTCATTACAAGATCCAGCTTGCGGTTGAAAATATATATAACCCTAAAGGAAATTAATAAATTATTATTATTTCAAATTCGTAAACCATGCTTTTTAATACTTAGGTCAATTTTTAAGAACAAAACTTACTTTACAATATCCTAACCAGCCTTTCTCTTCAACTTTTATACCACCACGACTCATGATGATCTGGCCCTATAAGAAATTAAATTTAAAAAAAATAGTAATTCTTATTTTTTATAGCATATTAATTTAAAAATAGATGAATTGTAAAACTATGGCAACTTTAAAGAAATATTTTTTTAATACATTAAATACATAATAAAATGCACCATTTAAAAATTTATTCAAAAAGCATTTGATATACTTTTGAAATTTATCATCAGACCATTCTCATTTCATTTTGAAATAATTACTTCAAGTAAAAATTTATGATAATGCTTTAAAAATAATACGGTCACATTTAACTTTTCTGATAAAAAATTAATGTTCAGGAAGTGGAAAATAAGAATATTTTTAAAATTTAACAATACTCACAAAAACTTTCCCAGCAAGGTAATTAAAAAAGGGCTTAAAGACAATTATTAAAATAGTAAAATTATAAAATACTGATATGAATAACAATAAGCATATATCTTCTATAGCATAAACTAAGACATAATCAGGTATGGAATATTGTTTGAAAGCCCATTACATAAAGTAAATACACATTATTATTCACATAATTTATTTCATAACTAAACTAGTATTTATAAACAGAAAATTTTAGTAAGTTCAATTTACCTTAATAGTTCCACCAAATCCAGAACCAACTTTATAAATGGAACCTCCAGAGAGGATATAAAGGAATTTTCCATCACTTGTGATAGGAGAGCCTAGTCTATATTTAACTGTTTAAAAGAAAAGTTAAAAAGATACAAATATGAATAATGTTGGAAGTTGAAAACTAAAACACAAAAATATAAAAATACTAAAAATGAGTATTTACTTTTAGGAATCTGTACAGAAAAAGAACAACATAAAGCACTACAAGGAAACCCATGAGTTAGCCAATCTGGGCCAATTGTTTTGCCAAAAAGTACTGCATGAACGCTTCGTTGTAAAGAGGCCATGATACCAGGTGTCTGTTAAAAAAATGTTTTGAAATCATTTTTAACCCAAAAAATTGGTAGTGGAAAAATAACAGATAATAAAGATATTAAGATAAAAATGGAAATAACATTAAATAATTTCAGCTTTTAAAATTATATTTTTTATAAATATAATGTAATGTTAACTTGGTAGAAAAAAAATATACCACTATCAATATCACAGCAGAAAATTCATCGATATTTTGAAGGTTCACACACACACAATTCAAATAAGTTATAACTCTGAAAAACTTAAGATTAGAAATTTATCCAATAAAAAAAATCCTTTCTTAGAAAAGATTTGTGGGCAAATTTGATTTCAGAGACAAACAGCACTAAAAATTGATATAATTATTAATATAAATCAGTGAACATGGTTATTTTATTAAAATGGCTCAACTACTCGGTAATTTACTTTATTTTTGTATTATCTATAATTTGACTAATATGTAAATCAGTGGTTCTTAAAAGTTTTTGGAGTGGTAAGCCCATTTTTGCACAAAAATTCTGTACAACCCCAAAAGCATCACACAAAGTTTACCCCCCCCCCCACTTGGTTTACTTCTATGTGTTTTATTTGCCATGCATTGTTTTGTAGTAATAAACATCCACAATAAGTTTTTACTTTGAATAACAATAGAATAATTTTAAGTAACAAAATAAAAAAACATCACATAATAAAATTACACAGTAAATTATACATAAACTATAATCTGTTTATTAGGTGTAGTCATTTTGAGTTCACTTCTGAGACCATCACCTTCTATTCACAATGGCATATGCAACATTGTACATATGTTTGAGTTAAAGGAGGTCAATGCAAAAAACACAATTCACATAGAAAGGTTGACATTCTGAAACCGACAAGGCTGACAAAACTCGTGGTTATGGTTAAATTAAAACATGTGTATATGCGTTAGTAAAGCATTTGAACCTTGCACATGCAGAGCATTTGACAAACTAACAGCAATATGTGCAAAACAAATAAATGATTTTATTATAATTTAAGTCAAAAAGTCCTTTGTTGTATGTAATTTTTTTATCTTGATTATATTTCAGATAAAATGTGTTAAACTATCAGTTAATGATGAACAAGTTATTTTATGCAAATAAATATATCAAAACCCCTAAAATTTTACACGAGCCCTAGTTTAAAAAACACTGATTTTTACAAATAACTGTTAAAATACATTCAAAAAATTGTAAACATACAAAAACAGCCATTTTATCTCAATTTTTATTTCTTAATAAGAACAATATTTTATGAAACAAATGCACATTTTTCTTTCTTATACACTATTCTCAACACTTAAAACAGATACCAAGTTGTTTTTTTTAAAGCAACAATGTACTTACAGGAATCTCCTCTGCAGCTAGACTTTGAGAACTCATGAGCATAGCCGAAGCTGCAGACAGAAGTTTGCCTGTGTCTCCTCTTGCGACCACAAGGCTCAGCAGACAGGCACAAGCGTAAGATGTGAGATTCAAAGAAAAACTGCTTTGTGCCTGATCCATTAGCGAAGAAGAGGAAGATATTTCCAATAATAAATCAAACAGAGCATCTGAAGAAAAAAGTAAAATGAATTTTTAAACCTTACATTCTTTGATTACATAAAATTGGATTTAAAAAATTGTGAAATTTAAAGGGAATATTAAATTACAAAGCCTTATTATTACACAATTTTTACAGTTCAGATTAATTATCAGAAATTTACATTCAAATGTTTTACTACCATTTACTGTTATTATTATGTACCCATTGAAAACTATTTTTCTTTCTTATAACAATACACAACTTCCAATGGAATGCTTAATTAAGGGGGTTTTTTTTCACAGTTATCGTTGTAAACATATGACAACATTTAAATAGATAAAAGGAAAAATTTCCTGATTAGTTTCTATGACCATTCAATTTAAATTAATATTTTAAAATTGTCTTCACCACATGGTGAAGGACCAAAGGAAGGAACAGGGCCAAAAATCATTCTATTTTAAAAAGAGCTAAAATACTAATCTGATTTTATCACTGATGTGCAGTCAATACAAAGAATGTTGTCAATAGCTTATTAAATGCTTTTACAGCAATGTTATACAGCATATTTGTATGTTTTCCATCAATCTGAAATTTCATTACAGTAAATTTCAGATTAAGCAACTATTTTCTTGGCATCAGATAAACTCAGTTAGATAAGATTAAAAATGGTGGTATATTCATTCTCTGTAATTCTCATTGCATCATTTTGCTCTGCTGCCACTCCCCTAAATATTTTTTAAACATATTGGATATGAACACTAATTTTCAAATTTATGAAGTTATACAAGTGATTGCCAGATACATCACAAGAGAAGCCAGTTTTTTCAATCAAAAGGCAGAACAAATTTTCTTACTATTTTGGGTTTGTTTAAGGTTCCTTAAGAAAAATTCAAAACATGAGAGACAGAAAAAAATATGTTACAAAGCACAGAAACAATACACAAATATAGTGACACCATTTGTGAAACAAAACTAGAAATTACTAAAACTAGAACAAACTCAACCAGAATCTGCCCCACTTTTAGCAACTTTATAAACTAAACGCTAACACAGTTGTGGTAATACATAAATACCAGCTTAATATTAAATAAATGTTTTGTTTCATATTCAGTGGCATATACGAGGATGGAATTTGCGAGTTTCAAGCCTGCCTCATTGACCAACTTATTTTTAATGTAACTCCCTCCAATTAAGAGAAGTCTGTGTATGCTACTGAATCCATATTGTTTAAGTAAAAATAATGTCTTATTGAACATTAAATTTTAGTAGAAATTATACATCATGATCATACAAATACATAATAATTTAATGTACAAATTACGCAATACAAATTATTAAAATGATATTAAAAAATTTCAGAAAAATTTGACATATTCATATAAAGGAGAAACGCGACTCACTGACTGACTCACTCACTGACTAATCACGATATCTCCGGAACTATACAACCTACACACTTGAAATTTGGTAGACATGTTCCTTTCATGGAATAGAGATCAGCTAAGAATAAATTTTGTGAAATTCGAACCGCAAGGGGCGTTATAAATAATTGTTTCCATTTTTACACTACTCGACATACAATCTTGAAATTGGGTATAAGCAGATTCCTTTCATTGAGTAGAAATCCGCTACAAAATGAGTTTGCTGAAAATCGACATCCAAGTGGCGTTGCGGGGGCGTTATAGAACTTCCATTTTTAAATTATTAGACGTACAGACTTTTAAATTTGATAAACAGATTCCTTTCATAGAGTAGAGATCAGCTACAAGATGGGTTTTGGGAAAATAGCCCCCTAAGTAGCGTTGCATGGGATTAAGGGGCGTAAAAGATAAATATTTTTGTTTTTTAACTACTTGACCTACCTGCTTGAAAATTGCTAGGCACAGTTCTTTCATGGAGTTAATATCCGCTACAAAATGGGTTTTGGGAAAATTGGTCCCCCAAGGGGTGTTGAGAGGGGAGGGGATATAAATAATTATTCCGATTTTTAAGCTATTAGACGCACAGTCTTGAAATTTGGTAAGCAGATTCCTCTCATAGGGTAGAGATACGCTACAAAATGGGTTTCGTGAAAATCGACCCCCTTGTGGCGTTGGGGGGCTTAAGGGGCGTTATAGATAATTACTTCCATTTTTAAACTTCTGGAAATACAGTCTTTAAATATGATAAACAGAATCCTTTTATGAAGTAAAGATCCACTATATAATGTGTTTTGTGAAAATCGACCCCCAGGCGGCATTGCGGAGGCTCAAGAGGCGTTATAGATAATTTTTTCCATTTTTAATTTATTAGACTCACAGTATTTACTCTATGAAAGGAATCTGCTTACCAAATTTAGAGATCCGCTACAAAATGGATTTTGTGAAAACAGTCCCCCAAGTGGCGTTGCGGGGGCTCAAGGGGGGGGGGTTATAGATAAGTATTCCCATTTTTATACTATTAGAGGTACAGTATTGAAATTTGGTAAGCAGATTCCTTTCATTGAGTACAGAACCGCTATAAAATGGGTTTTGCAAAAATTAACCCCCAAGTTTCATTTTGGGAGATTAAGGGTCGTAATTGATAAATATTTCCCCTTTTAAACTATTCGATCTACCTGCTTGAAAATCGTTAGGCATGTTCCTTTCATGGAATAGAGTTCCTCAAACAAAGAATAAAGCAAAAATCGACCCCTAAGAAGGATTGTGAGGGGTCAAGGGGAGTTGTAGGAAAAAAATCCTGTTTTAGAATTGTTAGACCTGTGTACTTGAAATTTGTTAAGCATGTTTCTTTTGTTGAATAGGGATCCACTACGAATGCATTTGATGGTGTAATGACTTCAATCAGCTTATAAAATCACAAATTTATTAAGAGTAAAGATTAACTAAGAACACTCGTTCCGAGATTGATATCACAGTCTCTGTAATGGTAATAGCAGCCAAAAGTCTTTCGCTGTTGACTATAATTGCAGATGCAGGGTAAAAGCAGCCAAAGTCCTTCGCTGTCGACTATAATCGCAGATGCAGGGTAAAAGCAGCCAAAGTCCTTCGCTGTCGACTATAATCGCAGATGCAGGGTAATAGCCGCCAAAGTCCTTCGCTGTCGACTATAATCGCAGATGCAGACCATGAGTTTCTCGCTAGATCGCTCGAGAGGCCTCTAAGCGGTTCTCTCTCGATCTCCCTTCAAAATTTAATCTGCGCCTTTTAAAGTCCAGGTTCCTCTCGGTCACTCTTTTCGGCTCCCTTTGTCCCTTGTCTGTCGGCTTCTCCAAAGTGGAAAAATTCCTGGTCCAAATGTTGGGTGCCGCCTCAACGTCTCGCCGCCGCCAAGGATGCGTGAGAAACCGAAATTCCACAAAGGCCGGGGAATATGCCCACTCCCAGATTCTGAGGAATGGTCGAGGGAACAGAGGTCAGAGCCCATTCGGTCCACTTTTTCCCAGCAATTAGGGAAAAGAGAGCAGCTACATCACAGCTGGTTAATTAGGGAAAAGAGAGCGGCTACATCACAATGGGAATCAACTCCTGGGGGGTGCAGGGGGTTACTGGGGCGTTTTGACAAAAAAATTTCTTTTTTCGAACTACAAGGACTATAATAATGGAATTTGGTTTTCATTTTTCTTCTGTTGAATTGAAATCCGCTAAGAACGGTTTGGGGGAGAACGACTCTCAACGGAATTACGGGGGGGGGGGGGGGTATTGATAATAAAATTTTTTATTTTTGCTCTATTAGATTTAATTTTGAAATTTGGCTTCCATGTTTATTTTATGGAGTAGAGATCCACCTAAAATTGGTTTTGCGGAAATCCTCTTGGTTATAGTGTTACGAAAGTGCAAACATCATTCTATACTCAATTTTAGAGATAATTAAATAATACAAATTAGTAGTTCTGTCCTTTTTTTTATTCAAGAGGCGAGAGTTACAGGTATAAGAATATTTTTCAATACAATGGAATTCTTAATGCTAGGACTTAGATATCAATAATTTATATATATAAACAGCATATATTTATAAGACATCATGAAATACACAGTGAAGCGGGAGGGTAATGGCTAGTATATCTATATATCAAGATCTTATTCTCAATAATAATGTTTACACAGAATTAGTAGCATCTCTACATTTAAAAAAAGTTCAATAACAATACACTCTGATACAAACAATTATTGATAATCCAACAAGATAATTAGAAATGTATTCTACAACAAAATTATTACCAATAACTTCTGATGGTTCTCCTTTAAGGCCTTCAGGTTGTTGACCTTGGAGCATATCCAAGAGAGCTTCCAAAGAGCGCCTGCAAAAATGTGGGTGGTTTTTCTGGCTCTCTTTAATGAGTTGAAAAACACTACAGAGACCAATCCCAACAATCTGAAAAAATAAGCAAAAATATAATCTCATGAAATATATCAATAATTTGTATTATTAAGAATAATAAATACTCAAAGATAAAAAATAGCACAATCAAAAAAATTTCATAAAGAATTGCATACTTATGTAGGGTCAAAAGTTATCAACATAAAATTCCTCATCTTCTTCATTTGAAAAAGTAAATAAGAAAAAAAAAATACATATATAAAGAAAATTAAGAATTTTACACGCATAAAATAATGAGATGCATTAGATATTTATTATTCAATATTACTTAATACCAAATTAAATTATAAGTTAAATATGAAGATAAACCTAAATAAAATGATTCAAATAACATTAAAATCTCAAAATTGAACAAAATATAGTATTAAAAACTTTTACACTTAACAAAGCTCTAATTTTTAAAATAAATAAAACAAATAAGTATAATCTCTTTAGTGATTTTCTTTTCTCATTACAGAAGAATTATTCACTACAACTGTTTTTTCTAACAAAATAAAAGTTATTTAAAAACTTAGTATCTGCTACCAATGAAAAATAAAGCTAGTTCACAATAAAAGAAACTTTTAACTTGGTAATTTTTTTTGATTAAACATATTTTTTTAAATAAAATTCTTAAGTATAATAAGCATGGAAGCCATAAAATTGACAGATATTTTTCCTCTTAGCCAATCCGAAATATTAATGATATTTTATGTCAATTGGCTTTATTTTCATATCACACTTGCTATTTTTAAAAATATTAAAATTACTCTCCATTTTGTTTGCTACATCTATGAAAAACCATTTTAAAAGAATAAATATTATAAGAACTAGAAATGTATTAGTGTATTTATGTTGAATAACAGAACATTTTAAATACATGTTTTCTAAAATAGCAAATTCTCTTCATAAAAACACCCATACAATAAATGTATAAAATCAAAAAATAGTACACACAAACATTTTATTTAAATAAATACAATAGTTGATTGAATTAACTGAAATATATAAAACATTTTTTAAATGTCTTATAACATGCAAGAAACAAACTAAGCAACTTTTAACTGAAAAGTAAATTATAATAATGTCACAATGATTATAAAATTCACCTTAGGAACTCTAGAGCCTTCGTTGTAATGATCATCTTCATCTTCTGATTCAGAATCTGTTAATGATGCAGTTATACTTTTTAAATATAAACGAGTGGCTTCACAAGTTTGTTTCTCAAGAACACATAAACGCACAATAGCAAACACAACAAATGAGGAAGGATTACTACGAACTGCCAAAAAGGGAGGTTGATGAACAGGAAACTCAGCAGGGTCTCTCTGTAATTAAAAAAAAAGATAAATATATAGTAAAAATTTAAAATACAAAAAAAAAAAATGCTTATATTTTAAAGGAAATTTAAGATGCATTAGAAATACTGTAAAATCCGGAGTATAACGCGCACCTACATTTTTACGAAGAAACTTGAAATGTATGTGTGTAATGCTCTTATGTTTTGAAGTCATTTATTTGAGGTATTATTCTAAGCTTTCAAAAAAATGGTATACTTCTATAGCTACAACTCTTTATAATCATAAGGAATGTCATTTCTTTAAAACAAACAATATTTCGATTATATGTAGAAGTCTTTTTTTTTTATGCTTAGCTCTTTTTATTTTTATTTTAAAGGTATGATTTTCATACCCAGCGTATAACACATACCTTTAACTTCATTCTCATTTCTTCTTTTGTGTTCAAGTGTGTGATACACCAGATTTTATGGTATATAAACAATAAAAACACAGTAATTACACAATATTTAAAGATACAATTACCACTAACAAAAATTATTAAAAGAGCTTTCATAACAAGCAATGAAATTATTAAATGCAACATATTTTCAGTAAAAAGAGAGAAAAAAAATTTCTTAAAATCTATGGACTATTTTAAAAATCATCATAAATGAAAAGTATAATTACATGACAACAAATTTGCAAAAAGCTAAAATATATGAAGGTTAGATAAGAATAAAATAACACATTTGTCATTCAAAAAATCACTTCAACAAAATTGAGGCTTTGTTCCAATTATGATATATAAAATTTATAGATAACTGTTCTGTATTTAAACACTGTAATAGAAAAATAAAATTGGCTTTTAAAATAATTTACTGATGATTTTTTTTAAACATTTTCGATTATTACAATCTAAAAAATTACAGCAAAATGCACAATTTTATCACACACTTTATTTGATTTAATTCAGAAAAAATAAAAATCACATCAATGAGTAATTAAAGCCACAAAAAAAAACTGAATACATTAAGAAACAATTCAAAATATTAAAGAATTACAAATCATGAAAGAATGTAATGAATGATACCTTTCATTTAGAGTATATAATAGCATATACTGTTTAATAAATACAGCAAATGTATACTATTTTAATGAAATGCAACTAAATCGACATTTGACCTAGAAAATAAAAATTGAGAGAAACATGCATAAATTCATAACATATTTTATAAAGAGCAAAAATTACCTTTGTTCTATGTTTATCTTTAGCTTTAGCTTTGGATTTCTTCTTAGTTTTCTTTGGTTCAATTCTTTTCCTAAATGAAAGAAATGATTTTAATTCAACAAACCAATCAGTTTCAGAAACTTTACAAGTAATTTTCATCCTTTCATTTCATACAGTGTCAACTTAATGAAATAAAACTCAATGTAATACTTGAAGGATATCAAAACATCACATGAATATGCATTATCTCCAGCAGAGAGCATCTAGAAAGTGCAGTTTTTTGAATAATTTAGATAGAAAATTATTCATCCTACTAACAAGCAGGAAACCTCTTGCTAGCAAATATCAAACAGAAAAAAATGTTTTTATAATGCATGAAAAAGGAAGATACCAATTCAATGTTTTTTGAACGAAAATCAAATAAGGTGAACAAAACTTTGAAGACACTGAAAAATTATGTAAGAATTTAAATATGGTATTTTGCAATTTAAAACTTTCTATTTCTTTATTAAGACTATTTATATAAGTATTCACTTAAATTGAATTCTATTGAACAATGTGATTTTAGACTTAAGAAAAATTATTTTTAAATTACACGTTAAAATTAACGTTGGTATAAATTTAAATCTCTTTTGAAATTGTATTTCTCTTTCAGTATCCAATTAAAGTTTATGATTAGATTATATTTTTTAAAATAAAAATAATAATGTATTTCACTTAGAGAACAAATTTTTAACGTTCAACTTACAGATTTAGACTTTATCATGTTTTTACACCATCAAAATATAGATGAGTTTTATTTTATTATAGAAGCTTTTCGTCAGAAATAATACATTAATATAGGAAAATATTTTGTTTTTATTATCATAACTGAATAATACATTGAACTTTCTAAAAGATTCCTTAAAAAAAAAAAAAATTTAACACTTATTTTAAAAATTATTATAATATTCGGCACATCATAAAATATCTGAAAAATATATTTATTAGAGGAGGAATAAGAAAAGAGAGACACATATATATGCTGTTTCAGAAAATGTAAATAAAGTTAAGGATATAAAGAAGTAACACTACAAAAAAATAAGAAAAATATTTATGAGAATCTTTTTTTAAATTTTGTGACTTTTAAACAAAGGTATGTATCATGCAAACTTTATCTTTTATCATATTTTTCAGAGAAATATTTATAAGATCAGGTTTAACTTCATAAAAAAAAGTCTCAATGTCATATGATGATGACTCTTACATTATTGTATAAAACCTCACAATATACACATTTAAGATGAAATTGTTAATTTCATTTCCACCTTGTAAAATTGCTGAAATTAATAACTGCTATAAACAAATTATTCCGTCAACCTGTAAAACTATATCACTAAACTAAACAATGATCAAATTATTCAATAAGGATTTGCACTTCATACATAAATCAAGATAAAATATTTCCTGGCTCAATATTATAAAATTAGTCAAAAAAATTATTTGAAATTTTTATTTTTGAATAAAAATGTATATTCATTTTAAGGGGTAATTCAAATTTTCTTCATATAAGCTATTTGCCACAAAGTCATATCACCCACTACATGATAAAATAACATGAATTCAGCTATTTTCATCAATTTAAACCAGAAAATGACTCTATTAAAATTTATATAGGAATTAATTTTAGATGCTAACTTTGATGTGACATGATAATATTCACCAGTCATACAAATTAGCTCATTAAATAAAATTTAAGGCAATCCCACATTCAATACATTTTAATGAAACTGTGGTGCTAAATTGAAATATTATTGAAATAATGGGCAGAAAAAAATATACAAGTAGAAATATTAACCCTTTCATTAAACTTGTGCATTTCCCCATATAACTTATACATAAAAATTTCATACAAAATCTAGTTATTTAATATGTATCATAACATAACAGAAAAAAAATAATCCATATTTCTATAAAACATCTACAAATATATAGATCAACTTCTCATTTAATTTTATAAACATCTCAAAATTAATAGATGAAAATCATACACATGTTGACTAACTAATTTTTATTTGATTAGACAGATCCCTTCTTCTTTCGCTTCAATTTATGCTTAATAAAGTACTTCACTGACAGAAATATATTGCATCACAATACTTATGAAATAGAAAGACCATGAAAACAGTCCGATGAAAGAAACTTCATTGCATATATCCCAACGAGTAACATCACTCTATTCTTTTTTTTTTCAACTTATAATAAGAATTATTTCTTCTATTTTCTCAAAATATTAAAATGTATCATGTAAACACGGAAACAGTAAAATTTTTCAGCCAAATACAAAATTTCCTATATCTGAACTTACTTGTGATCAGAAAATTGCCGGAACATCTCATGAAATTCAGCACGAAGAACATCTTTACAAATTTCTCCAGCTTTACAGTGGGGTCCGCAGCGAATATTTCCAGAGTTTGATTGTAAAATATTTTTCAATGTTATACATGAGATGTCATTTATTTGTTGCACATCGGAGGCCGCCATGTTGTATCAGTATTGCGATAAAAGACCGGTATGAAATTTATCTAATATTTACAAAAAACTATGCAAATTTAAGTAAAATCTCAGGTTTCGGAAATAGTATAGAATGTAAAGGTGTATGAATGTGTAACAAATGTGCAGTTAATTTTGTGAAGACAAGCATTTCAAACTTGAAATTTTATCAAAACAAAACCCAGACAAACAGTCTTTATTTTTTGCTGCCATACACTTATATTTCGGATGCTAGTAATTCAATTTACAAAATATAAATAAAGATTACAGAAGCACAGCCACTTTACTTAATTTTTTTTAAAAAAGAAATATTTTGAATACCTTAAATAAATTTGTTTAAGAAATAAGTTTTAAGAAAAAAAAAGTTTTAAGAAATTGAACTTTGGCGAGGATCTCATTTCGTCATTTTGCTGCAATTACAAAATACGGACGTCTTATCAATGGATCGGTTTGATTATTCCATTAAAAAATGTTTTCATTTAATTTTTAGTTGTATTAAAAGCTTATATTAAAATTTTCTTATTTAAAAAATAGGTTTTTTGAAAAATCTTGAATAGTTTGCAAAAAGAAGTTTTAATTACAGGAAATTTAAATTTAAAAAAATAATAATAATTTTTTTAAAAAAAATTTCTTGTTTTTAAAATTTTAATTTCTAAAGTGAAACAAAAAAGATAAGATACTATTGAAATGTGAAAATTTCTCAAAAAAAAATTCTTTAGATATTGTTAAAATTAATCCAATGTACACTGTCCTAGAAAAGTAAATTAATAGTGAAGTTGTGTGCGCATTCTCATAATTCGATTTTACTGGACATCTGATAACTTATACAAAAAGGCGGACCTTTTAAAAACCTTATATCAAAAGGATTAAAACGAAGAGAATTAAATGTGTAGAAGTAGTAAGGTTGAGAATTCTATTTTCAAATAGTAATATTGATTATGCATAAGCTACATAAATTATGAGTCAAAGAATTGCATATTCAGGGGTTGTATTGTTTCATTTCGAATACCACAGCACTGCTCAAAGTGAAGGAAATATTAAAGCTTTTTATAACGTTTCAAATTATTCATAAAGAAATTAATAAACAAAGTACGTGTATATCATTACCAAAAGTAATTTTTAACAAAATATTCAATGTGATGTTTTAAATCGTAAAATGTATTTTAAAAAATTATCCGAAAGAGGTAGATGAAACTCTCTTCTCGCTCTTTGTCTATTTCAAAATTTATTACAGGTTTGACCAATGATTCTTTTAAGCAAAATTTTACAATAGAAGACAAACAAGGCATCCAAAAATAAAATTGACTCTACTTCTAAAAAAGCAATTTTAATAAATAATTGCAAAAATTTTTAAAAATTGTTTTTGACCTCAAATAATGATTTTTGAAAGGATTGGTGTTTTCTTTCTTGTATTTTGTTAATAACACTTAATTTTTTTAAGTTTTAGCAATTATAGATGCGTTAGACTATATATTGTCGAAAATAAACGACTCAGCATAAACTTTGTTTCTGAAAGAATGAATTTCTTAACACATTGAGCAATGATTTTTTTTTCCTTTGTGTATTTAATAAAACTTATTTTAGTTTAGTTCTGCATATTTCTTAAACTCGTACGTGTAATAAATAAAAACTCATAATTAACATCTTGTTAAAAGGCCTATATCTCTCTTTAGAGCCTATCAGTCATTTAGGTGAAAAAAATTCCCAACAAATCTAAACAGTTAATTCTTTAAAGTAGGTATCTGAATTTTTCCGTACACAGAAATAATGCTAGTGTAACGAATTTCGTTTGAACAGTGGAAGGCTTAATGCACATGCTTGACTTTTTTTCCTCCGCAATTGAGTGTACCCGTTACTACTTGCTGGAAGGGATGTCTTAAGATTCTTTGAGGCCCTGGGCCCCTTTGCAAAAGTATTCTCAGTCTGAGATTTTTAAAAGTAGACAATATATAGAATGCATTATCAAATACTCGTTCAAACGGTAGTTTGAAATAAATAAGTGTGCACGACTCACAATCTCAAAAACCAGGCATAAAGCGGCTCTACTGACGGCCGCATTTCGACTAACTGAATGAATGATCGCTTACGGTATTAAGCCTAAGCCTGCACATGGACAACGGTCATCACATAATACAGGCTTATCACTTTTGCCAGTTGGCACGCAGTTTGGAATTCCCTGTAATTCGGAGAACATATATGGGAATAATATTTGACCATTAAAACTATCCGTATCAGAATCTTACTAAGACAAAGTTGGAAATGAAACGAGGCCCCCATTGAGAGCGATGCCCTGATCCCGGGCTCAGTCGGCCCATGCCCATGCCTGCTTGCTGGTCATCAAATGAGATGATATTATAAGCGTTCATCGGATTTTTGATTTCTCTCAAAATGATTGGACAAATTTAGCAAAGATATTGCTTGAAAGTTTCTCAAAAACTTGGTAATTCTGAAAGCAAAATAATTCGTAATATTCAGCAGGTGTTTTGAAATGATTCTGGTGTGTGGGGGGGATAACACAAATGAAGGACTAGTTCAATTGATGTTGGAGAATGACCAGTGCTCTGGGAGGCCACACATCACTCGCAATGCAGCTTTTTTTTAAAGGGTAAAAATAGATCGTCATTTGACCGTACAAGAGATTTCTAGAGAGATTCGGATCAGTGAAGATTTCACACGTGCGTTTCTGCGTGATGATTTGAACATGCTTAGAGTGGCTGCGAAATTCGTGTCCAAACTACTGTAGGCAGAATGGAAATAATTCTGTCTTCTTAGCGAAATATGGGATTCCAATTATTCCCCAACTTATGGTTGTTTCTGAAATTGAAAAAATAATTGAAAATATCCTGTTTTTAGAGTGAGAAAAGGTAATACAGAACACGAGGGTAGAGATGAACACCATCCCAAAAGAAACTTTCCAGAAGTGTTTTCGGTAGTGAAAGAATCGGTGGACAAGGTGTGTGGAGGCGCGTGAGGTTTATTTTGAAGGAAATCAAGGGCACAAACCATCACTAAATCGCAGTGGCGCACACAAGGGGGGAGTCCTGGGGGTCCAGACTCCCCCCCCCAAAACCCTTGATTTTTTTTCGATTGATTATAATTCTATGTATATAGTACGTAAAAATTAATTAAGTATTTGTTTTTAATAATTAATTTTATTAATTAATGTTAATTATTTATTTATTAATTAACTTTTTACTGTTTTTTGTTCCCGAAAATCGACAAAATTAAAAGAATATGTTGGGCGGCGTAGTGAAGCATGGTACGAGAACAGTGGACTTTCAACCTTGCCCCCTTGAAAAATTCCTGTGTGCGCTACTCCTAAATCGTATAATTTTCCCAGCCTAAGTCGAATGCTTTTTAGATAGCCATTGCACTTCATTCGAATAAAATAAGGAGTTTCTTCCTTTTTTTTAAAGAGGCTAGACTTATGTGGCTCACTCTGTATCTTAAGGACATATTCATTGGTTTTAAACTCATACTTTTTCTCAAAAAATGATTTATGTTCATCTTACACTCAAACTGATATGCGAGGCATTAGCACAGTCATTGTGCTTACGGAATCAAATACGAATTTAAATCCTGTCCTAGAGAAGGAAAATTTCTTCATTTATTCTCTAACTGAATCCTCAATTTCAATGATGTCTGGATTCATTCTATGGCTGAAAATGTTGAATTATTTACTTGCGCATTGTTCAAAATTGTTACATAAAAATATTTATCTTCAATAACTCTACTCCATGTGTAGTTTCAAATGTATGTGTGTGTGTATATACATATATATATAGAGAGAGAGATAGATTGCGTACAGAGAACTATAGGATTTCAATTCCTTGTTGAAAACAAAGAGTTTCCTTTTTGGAAGAAACTGGACAACATGTCATAATACTTGATATGCCAAGATCCTAGGGCCCCAAACGTTACTTATATTCTAACAAATAAAATATATAGGATAAGGTAGTGCTAGTATAAACTCTGAGTGTGTGCATACCTGCTAGCTTGGCCCGACGGTCAATTTACAAGTAACAGGTGTTACAGGTCGGTAAAAACAGTATTAACATTTCACAAATTCTCTAGGTTGATTTTTACATATGTTTTAAAACATATTATTAAAAAATTAACAATCACCGTTCCATCGGTGGTAGCTTTTAACAGATGCTTAAAAGCTTCCAAAAAAGTAATGTAACTTTTCTTATTTTCTAAAGCTTGATTTTTAATTATGATACTCAGTGAACTATTTCAATATTTGTTGTAAGCAGGGAGACCAATCGTATGGGCCAAACATCCCCCAGATTCACCTAAAGGGTCGCTATGCGTATGAGCGCAAGGTCATTATTGATGTCTGCTTGAGTGTGAGTGAGATTTCTCGTGTATCCCCCCCCCCCTACTCTTTATGTGTATGCATCTTGAATTTAATCTAAAGCAGAACCTTTTAGCCGTGGCATGCCAAACCAATCTGCAATACACGACATTTTTGAAACCATTCGATTCCCGCTATAATGCATGTAAAGTAAAGAATAGAGGTTAATAATATAGATATTTACAGTTTTATTATATATTAATTTTGCATCATTTAAAGATATTTCTTAACGTAAAAACAAACTGCTTAAAATATAACTATTTTTTTCAACAAAAATATAAAAAAATTAAAATGTACACATACTATATATTTTTAAAAATATTTATTAAAATAAGAAATAGATAAAATAAGATATAAGTATTTTCCTTCATTGGAGTTAAAATAAAAAGATAAATAAAAATTGCAATGATAACTTAGTGCTTGCACCGATGTATTTTCATATCGCAAAATCAGGGGTCTAATTTCAACTTTCAATTTGACACGATTCTGAGCATTCAGTTGTTAAACAATTTCTTTGCGGACTCGAAATTTTTTCATATGAGGAAATATTTTTTGCTTTGATATATAAAACCAAAAATGAAAAGCAGTGTACATGCAATTTCCCCTCTTCAAACAATTAAATCCATCCAGCTATGACATTCAGTAATTTACAAAATAGCTGAAAATTTATCTTTAGTTATCTTTCAGATGTTTTCGTAATTCTATAAATGTCCATAATTCTGATGATGTTTGTCAAATAATATCCATTACAAATTTATCAACTTTCATCCACTCAAAAATTGACAAATTTGTAGAGTCATGCAGAGTGCCACTGAGAATTTTACTGCGTGCCACGTGTTGCACGCGTGCCGTGGGTTGCCTACCTGCCTTTGTTAGTGAATTACTTCAAGATGAATCATGTGTTCTACTTTCCCTTTGAATTATTTATATAAACGTGTAAAACTATTTGATTTTTAATTATATTATTTATTTCATAGAAGATGCAAAAGATGCTGATGATGATAATGAAGATATTCAAATCAACATTGGATTGATAATGATGATAATAATAATGAAGATTGAAAAATTTTTAAAAAAATTACAGCTAACTTACTGAATAATGATAAATATTTACATAAATTATATTTTAAAATTTTCTAATAGTAAAATTTATATTCTTTTGCTTCTTACCAGATGCCAATAAACTATTATTTTATTAAATTGATTGTTGTTTAAAACCATACATTTTCTGAATATTGCCATTAAAACACATTCTTCATAAGTCAACAAAGGTTGGTTCATAATTATCATTACGAGTTCAAATGTACTTATATTTTATTATGTAATAATTATAGTTATAATTAAGCGTGCAAATATTAATTATTACTGAAGTCTTCCATTAGACTATCAATAAGAATATTTTTAAACATTTGTTATAAAACTATTTAACTATCATGCCTGCGCTCATACGCATAGCGACCTTTTAGATGTGTCTGGTGGTGGTGGTGGGGGGAGGGCATCCAATTGGTCTGGCTGCTTACAACAAAAAATATTTTTCTCTTTTTTTATTTTTATCCAATGGGCTGCAGATTGGTATTTTTACCATTGCAAACCATGTACACCGCCGAGAGCTGGTATCACTCTTTAGTGCGGCGTCGTGCTTACAACAAATATTGAAATAGTTCACTGAGTATCATATATAAAAATCAAGCTTTAAGAAAATAAGAAAAGTTACATTACTTTTTTTGGAAGCTTTTAAGCGTCTTAAAAGCTACCGCCAATGGAACGGCGGTATTGATTGTTAATTTTTAACAATATGTTTTAAAATATACCTAAAAATCAACCTAGAGAATATGTGAAATGTCAATACTGTTTTTATCGACCTTTAGCTCCTGTTACCTGTAAATTGGCCGTCGGGCCAAGCTAGCAGGTATGCACACACTCAGAGTTTGTACTAGCACTACCTTATCCTATATTTATTTATTAAAATATAAGTAACATCAGAGAGGCCCTGGGATCTCGGACTATGAGAATAGCCAAACGAGACCCCAAACCGAGATACTCCGATATTTATTGGAAATTGGGAAAGTCAGAAGAGATAGGGAACAGGCACATTCCCTCAGTGTCAGTGCAGATTTATCCACTGGGTGCTTGGAGTGGGCACCCTGGGGCCCCGGAAGGGCTCGAATAAGCTGAACTTAACTAGATTTTCCTTGGATCCACCAGTTCCAAGGTGGCCTGTAGATCTGCTACGCCCAGGGCTCGAAATGGGCGTAAGCAGGCACTGCTCAGAGTCTTGCATTATAACGTTCTTAAGGACTTTATCTGGTTCTATACTTTTAGTCACAGGTGTACTAAGTCTAAAAAGAAAGTTTGGTGTCAAGGGGAAAGGTGGTAGAAAAATATTTAAAAATATTTTAAATACACTCTATATTGCATCATCTTTAGTACGTAGAATTTATCAGGTTTTATGTTAAATATTACGGAAAGCCATGTATTTCTTTCATTTTATGTTACTATATATATATATATATATATATATATATACACACATATATATATACATTTACATATACATACATACATATATATGTGTGTGTGTGTGCGTTCAGTCGCTTCTCGATAATTCAAACTTTCGATAATACGAACGTCTCGATAATTCGTAGTATATATACTTAGCATATATGCTAAATCCCTAGAAAAACTCCTGTTATTTCGAACTAAAACAATACGTTTCGGTTCACTCAATATTTTGAAGTAAATTCTGTGGCTGGCCAGAATACAACACGCGTTATTTCGAAGTTATCTTATAAAACTCTTGACAATTCGAACACTCACTGTCATGTGCAGTCCTATAATAAACAGGTTGGAGCTTACAAGTTTTGCGTGGTGTTGTTTTTGCGTATCTCCCCTGTAGCGTAGCCCCTTTGATGACCATTAGTCTGCACCCTTTAGTGTTTTCTGGTTCCTCAGGTGGAAAGCCACTTTTATTGTTTTCATTCTCTTAAGTGAACAATAGAGCAACTGCACCTGTTGTCGGCCGTCCATATCTTTCGTTTAACACATAGCCTTGCTACACATGTGTTCAGAAAGAATGGTGTGCTGTTGTCAAGAAGAGATGAGTAGGATTGTGTATGAATGTATTGAATTTCTTTTAATACAGGAGACTTTTAACTTCTGTAAAATATTTATACCGTATAATATGTACTTTTTAAAAATATTTTAAAATAATTTTATACATATGTACAGTTGTTGTTTTATTACATAGTTTCAAATTTAAATGTGTTAGAAAAAAATTTCTCTTTCTATATTTTGGGAATTTTTTTCTACCCTCTTGATAGCTCGAAGTTTTTCGTTGGTCCCTCCAACTTTGAGTTAATGCGAGTCGACTCTGTACATGTATGTATATAAAATATTACATATACACACACACACACGCCGCGCGCATATGTATGTGTGTGTGAGTGAAAATTGTTTATTTATAATTTATGCTCTAATACACATCCATATTGATTTTTGCTATTTTCTTTTTCTTGACAAACTGATAATGTTAGATTAATTATAAATTTTCCAAAAAAAAAAATAAATTTGGAGAAAAAGTTTTAACCTAAATAACATACTTTCTTTTTTCTTCAAATATTGTAAATTTGTACATATAACAAATTAGTTACATGTATTTGATATTGATTGAAGTCACAAAAAAAGGTCAAATGACTGTTACACCAGGAAGTGCTGAGTGAGTAGTGTCTGCATCGATTATTTCAACCAATAATTAAAACAGGAACAAAACAGACAATGCGATGGGTGAAATTTTCGACGACTGAAGTGTTGGAAAATGTCAGGTTAAACGTCATCTAACGTCTTTCGGAAGTCGTAATCATTTGGAGGTCATATTCTTGGGATGAATTGGTATTTCCTCTGTAGGAAATTTTGTGTGTGTGTGTTTTTATATGTGTGTCAAAGAATGTCACTGCTTATTATTTTTATCATCAAATTAAGAAGTGTTAATTAGTTTACTCATCAGGAGCAATATGTCATTTATCCAATATGTTTCGAACAGTCGACAAATAAGCATTTATTCTTTAAATTGTAAGAAAGAAAAATTATTTTTTCATTTGAAATTTATTTTGTAAATTTTTTTAGTTGACTTGTGTTTTTGTATGTTTTTAACACGCTTTTATAAGTTTCACTTGTATGTAACAGAATCTTAGAACTCGATTTTTACCCACTTTAAAAGATCGGATTAATTCGAAATTTTGCACACTTGTCAAGCCAAATTTCGTTCCATTGTCCTTATCAGGATCGTCAAGAATAACGTTAATCAGATTTGGCGACAATTCAATTTTCCACTTCCAGATTTGGCGACTTATTGCATATACAGTTTTCAGATTTGGCGACTAATTCCATATACTATTTCCAGATTAGGCGACTAATTTCAGATTTAGCGACTAGAAGAATTCGGTGTAACCCTAAAAGCGAGTGTTTTTAATTTAAAGCTAATTTCCTGCAAGTGTAAAATACACTAGTGGTTTTTACAAATAAAACAAACAAAAAAGTGTTCTTTATGTGAGAAAGTGGAGGTCTTAGCAATTTCTAACCATGATATAAACATTTTTCTGAAAATGAAAATAAATAAATTATAGTTTAAAAAAACTAAAAAGCACGCTTTTATACTGAATCGAACTAAAAAGTAAAAAAATAATTCTTAAAATAAGAATAAAATGATTAACGAGAAAATGAATGTCATTGGAGTAAAAGCGTGGGGTGCTCTATATCAATTGTTATAATTTCTTACTAGTTTTATTCCGAAATGCTGAGTTAGTGTAAAAATGTAGTACAAAGACCCCACACTTTTACCACAATGACATTAATTTTCTCATTAATCATTTTATTCTTATTTTAAGAATTATTTTTTTACTTTTTAGTTCGATTCAGTATAAAAGCTTGTTTTTTAGCTTTTTTAAACTATAATTTATTTATTTTCATTTTTAAAAATTATTACATTGGTATTTTTGAGGGAACAATGGAGGTGCGTACACAAAGGTCGGTACTCCCTTCCTATCATGAAAATTTTTTTTAAATTTTTACCATAGAGATTTCCCCTTCCCATAAGAGAGGTTTGTTTGCTCCACTGAAATAATGTAAAATGGGATTTTAGCTGTATGACTCCCACATAATAAAAACGGTATTCTAATTTTTCCTTTTTGCAATTTGTTTTGGAAATAAATCTAGTTTCTGTAGTAGAGAAAGCTGAATTATCTCGCAACCTGTGGAGTTTCCAATTTTTTATATTCTTTGTTAAATGTTCTGAGTTCGTTATTTTTTTTAAAAAAAGGTGTAATGAGACTATTGTCTAGGTGGGAGAATTAAAATGGGTTAATGGAAAACTGAATAATTCTCTAGCAAAGGTTGAGAAATAAATCTAATTTAAATTTCAGAAACAAAATTGGGAAAGATTGCTTATACCAACACTGCAACATAACACTAAAATCAATCAAGATATAGATTTTTTTTTTGTATCGAGAATCATGATTATTTAGTGATGTAACAATACGAAATCAAAATTTCCCTGCTTAAATCAATGTACAAAATTATATTTTAAAATTATTTTTTTGAAAAATAAATCTAGAAAGATAAAATGTAGGGAAAATTGACGTTAAGGGAACACAGTAGGATTTAATTGACAAAAATTGGTCAAAAAATCAAATCATATTCTTTTAACCTAAATTATTTTTTTATATATATTTTTCTATAATCCCACAAAAATTTAAAGGCTCTAAATTAAAAAACAAACAAACTAGATTTATGATAACTGTTATATTTGTTTTTATTCACATCCCAACAGCAAATAAAAACTTTGAATTGATATATCACAAAAAGAAAAAAGAAACTAGTTCTGCTTTATTTCAAATGCTAAGGCTTTTTTTTTTCTATTAAGCCAAATGCTTTGATATTTTCCCTAACAACTGCATTTACTCGAATCTAAGCCGCACTATTTTTCTAGAGTTGATGCTCCTGAAAATCGGGTGCGGCTTAGAATCGAAGGCAAAACATTTGTTGGATGGGAGAAATTGAGTTTCCACCCCTTTCAAAAGAAAAATGTAACCGTCCATTCTGGCTACTTGTATCGATGACTTATCCCATTCCACAGTTTATCTCCTGTATTCAATCTATCATTAACATCATTGTCTGCTCGTATTTAGGATATGTTTTTGTATACGCTTTATTTTAATTGCTTAAGCATCAAAGATATTTACTAACAGCATCAGGGCGAGTTCACAATGACGTAAGAATGAAAAGGAAAGCAATTGTATACGCAGAAAAAAACGGAAACAAAGCAGTGACCACTGAAAACTTGACACGGATGAAACAAATATACATCGAGGGCGTAAGCAAAATGTTTGCTTGTGAATGTTCAACAGTCTTTAATAATTCGTTTACATTCTTCTATAATTCATTCTTTAAAAAAAATGTTGCATAAGAAATTCATTGGATGGCACGGAAGACGACACCGTGAGGGAAAATGGTGACGCCGGCACTAATTCCGAAGTCAGCTGTGACAAAGAGAGTGACGAAACATTTTCAAAACATGACACTTAGAGCAATTATAGGTTCATGTATGCATCTGAAAGTTTTTAATACTGGTAAAATAAATTAACTATCATCTTCCTAATATATTTCTCATTAAAATTAAAGAAAAGAAATTTTTTTTTGAAGTATTGGATATAGATGGGAACCTTTTACACAATTTTTTATTTCTTCCCAAAAACGTGTAGAGAATTGGCGTCGCAGCTTAGAATCGATGGCAACACTTTTTCACAAAAATATTTTGAGAACTTGAGGTACTGCTTAAAATCGAATGGCGGTTTAGATTCGATTAAATACGGTATTATTATTAATACATGTAACACAATAGTTGGTATGCATTTTTAAATCAAGGAAACACTTATTTTTTACAAAATATTTAAATTTACACATTTTTTAAGGAAATTTTAATCAGCCTTCATAAAAAAATATTTTGAATATCAGTCATGTTAAAACCCATATTAACTTTTGTCATTCGACGTACATGTAATAAAATTTCATGTGTGTTCGTCAAATATTATAGGAGTAGAATTTTAAAATCCCTTCATGTATTTTAAAATTTTTCTATAAAAAATTAAGTTTTTTCGTGGTGTTGTGAGCAAAAAAATTGTATTACGTAATGCCCATTCATAGGAGGCAACCAAAAAATTGGTGAAAACCACTTAATATAAGATTTTTAATAAATCGTATCAAATCCCCTTAAAATTGCTATTAGCTAAGAATGATCAATAAAATACATATGATAAAAAATTAATTTGTTAAAAATATTACATTTTAACTTCTTGTTCCTATTTGCAACCTCTTTTTATGGATGTAGTTTTTTATAGCTATTATTTTCAAGGCAATAAAAGAAAAAAAAAATCTATATTTTGTATAATTTAAGATATTTTTTTTTTTTTTTGTGATATTACATTTAAGCATCCCCATCTTTAATTACCTTTTTAATATAATCTCCATTGGCTTCAAAAGTTAATAACCAATACAATAAAAACAACAATAAATTTTTTCATGACAGAACTTGAGTTTAATCCTTTTTTAACGTGATTCCAGTGTTTCTTACCCTCTCCATCTTTACAAAACTAACAAAAAAAAAGTAGAAGAAAAGAAAAACAAGTTTAATAAATTTGAAAAATACTTATCATACAACCTTAGAATTTGAAAAAAAAAAAAAAGGAATACAAAAAGGAATACATTTTCCTTTTTTTTTTTAATTTTTTATTTTGAGCTCATCAAAAAAACACCCAACTTTTTTTTTACACGGTTGGTACGTTCCTTAGAAAACCGTGCAAAAAAAATAGTAAAATCGTGTAAAAAATACATGTGACCTATGGTAAATTTGGAGATATGTTCCACAAATTTAAAAAATCGTGTAAGATGGAAAATCTCTAAAAACCGTGTTAAAAAGTAACAATGAAATCTATGTTAAATATTCATAAAACAAAAACAATTAATTGTTTTAACAATAAAAAAATTTTTTTATAAGGAAGAGATACATGAATTTCACTAACATCATTGTTTACTTACAAAAAATAGAGTTAAATTATTAGTGAGGTCATTAATTAAACAAGCTCTGTATAAAGTTATCTTAAAGAGAGATCTGCATGATTATATATATTCTCCCCACGCATCTCGTCTCCCGTGCTCTGACCGATCAAATTATCTTATTTAGAGTGATATTTGTGTCTGAGTTGAATATAGTGATAAATAAATAATTGAACTTCATCATGTCGTCTGATCATTTAGCCCCCCCCCCCCACCTCTAGCCGGGTCACAGGGAAGAATGGATGTGAATTCTTTAAAATGTGAAGCTAATAAAAGCACGTTAAAAAGGCGCTGCGCGTTATACGGCGAATATACCTAAAAATTAAAATTTAGCTTGAAAGTATAAAGGCGCTTTATACGCCGGATTTTACGGTACATAATACAGCTAGTTGTTCGATGAATTTTAATTAATATAAATAATTAATCTAATGAATCAGACAAATTAAATTTGGAATCTAATAAATAATTAAACAAATATAGTTAAAAATTATAAATAATTTTAACACATAATTGCCACAAAATGCTAACATTATCTCTGATTATATCATTATTAGATTTTTATTAATATTTCTACTAGAAATTCTGAACGAACATTTTTGTAAAGTTTTTTATTCTACGTAAAAGTAAAATAATATGGCCCAAAGCAAAATTTTTAATATGGAAATAACAATTTAAAAAAATATTAATGAAATAAAGTAATAAAAACTAGTACCCCCCCCCTTACTTAAATATTCAACGATTTGAGTAATATATCTGGCAATTTATCAACGATATTATTTAAAATTTGCAAATAATGAATGATTAACACATTATGTATAAGTAGATTAACGCTTACAATAAAAAACAAGACTAAAAGGGGTTTTAGGGGTGTTAATTTTGTCTCGAAGGCTGAAAATGTAAGCATTTTCAAATGGATATAATTCTTTGATATTAAAATTAAATAATTCGGATTTTTTACATATTCTTTAAAAAAGAATAAGGTTTTAAAAAAAGTACAAAAAAAATGTTTAAAATAAAATTATAATTTTAAAACTTATAAGCATACGGAATTAAGATACATTTCTGTAATAAATATTAAGTAATTCTTACGTTGCGCATGCTATTTTCTAAAATAGTAGCCTTTGATGTATAAAACTTAATATAAATATAAAATGTATTATACTATTTAAACCCTAGCTAATTTTTGAATTATATTTCATTTGTACTTCAAAATATTAAAATTAAAAAAAAAATTAAGTAATTTTTTAAAAGTATAATTTATTATTTTATTTATATAAAAATAGCTACAGTGTAATAAGGATACATTTCACTTCGTAAATCAACTTATTACTAATAATTAGAGCAATTATTTTAGAAAATATCACGCGCAACGTAAAACTTAATGTTTCTTATTTTCAAATGGTTATAATTTTGATTATATTTTAAGCATTTTAAACTTTTTTGAAGCCTTTTTCCTTTATAAATAATGCGTTCAAAATTCTAATTATTTTATTTCAATTTCAAAGAATTATATAGATAAGAAAATTGTTGAAATTTCAGCCCCTCGAGACAAATTTAACACTCCTTAAAAACAAAAAAAATCCAACTTCCTTCAATTTGTTAAATAAAAGATAAACATTTGGAATTTTTTTTTATATTTCCTATAATTTTTTTTTGTATGTCACAAGATAACTAACCTCTCTGCGAATTAAATTTATTTTTAAACATAAAATATTAGTTAAATTTTAAAGAATTTCTCTTCGTGAAATATACAAACAGAAAAAAAGAAATATTTTTTTTACCTCACCCAATTGAAAAACATATTCCGAATTATCTTTCAACAACATTTCATGGAAAAAGCGATAACATTATCTCCCATTTTAATACATGATTTTTGAATTGATTGAATACTGTTAAACATTCGATTTGTACACGTGCTGCCAATGACCTTGAGAGGTTTCATCTCGGAATAAAACGATAGAACAGCACGTGTGGAACGAACAAGATAAAAGGAAACGTCCCGTAAAATTTTACTTGTACAAGCTCGATACATTTCTAGATAAGTAAGAATAATAAAAATTGTTTTTTACTAATTTTTTTGTGGCAAATATGAATTTTAACAATAATTTAATTTTTTTATAACTAGATGCTTTTATCCTTGCATTTTATAAAATATAGATATCGTCGTCAAGCCAACCTTGTCAAAATGTCGAAAACTCCAAAATGTGCACTCAATAGATATTGGTTTGACAAAGGCAATATTCTTTTTTCCTGCAGAAAATTATTTAAGACTTGCATTTTTATTTCCATCCCCAGTTCACAAATTTACGCTAAAAGAATACTTTAAAATGGAACATAACATTCTTTTGTCAGGTTTACAACAATTCAACTTTAATATTGATAGTCCAGTGAATTCTATTCTTATATAACTGGCTATTTTTATCTGTACATGCAAAAAATGGTTCAACGGACTTGGAAAAAACTTGATAAACTCTCCCAACGGAGACGATAAAATAAAGAATTGAATTCAGATATCCATACAGTGGATGACTTGATACAATTCCGCTCAAAATCTTGGTAAAATGAAGGATTAGATAGCAACAAATAAAGGATATACATTATGAGAGGAACCTGATAACGAACTCATTTGGACAGTCAAATTATGTACATAAAATGTCACCCCACATTTTCAGGACATAGGTTGAAAGCTATCTGAGAGTTTTCTTAAAATTATTTTCTGTGTGATATTTGCTTTGATCAGTAACAATTTAAGAACTAAAATGCTTAAAAAATCTGGTAAATAACTCAGAATTTTGCACACATATGAATTTTACATCATACATATACAAACTCGTACAAGTTTTAATTATTTTTTTCAAAAACAGGAGAAATGCATTGAACTGTAAATGAAACGATTTCTTATAATGAAAGTCATTAAAATACACAAAGTAAAGCATAACTAAAAGTAACATTGGTGTTTAAAAAAATACACTGAGAATTTAAAAGTGAATAGAAAAGTTTGATTTATTATCATAATATATTAAATATATACAAATAGTTTTATTGAAAGATATATCAAATAAAATTGCACCTTTATGTACAATATTTATATCCAGTTGTATACTTCTACAAATTATGCACAGTTCTTTACAAAGTACACAAATGGAATTCATATATATATATATTATATTTTACAATAATTTATGTTGTCATAAACCAAAAGTGAAAATTAATTACAAATAAAAATACCGTTATTCCATAATTTTTTGGCGCAATGAATGATTTATAAAAAATATAAACAGGTTAATTAATGTGTTTTGAACATATTTATAGTTTTATGGAATTAAGTCAAAATATATTAAACTAAAACTACAGAATCATAAGAATTATTATGTGTTTGACATGTAAAATTGATCATTTGTACATTTTATTAAATGGAATGTGTATAATTATCAAGTGGGGGAGGGAAGAGATTGCATTATCAATTTTGTTAAACCAACAAATTATAATTTAATTTAAAAAATAGGAAATCTTCAGCTAATGTCACTTTAAATGCCTATAAAAAATATATTTATGAACTTTTATACTTAATTTAATAAAAAGAATTGACATAAATTGGATATATATATACATATATAATGATACATTTATGTACATTTTGTAACGAATTTCTCTAGAAAAAATTATTTTTCCAAAAAAAAAAACTTTCAATCACATTAACAGCAGAAATTGTTGCATTTCAATTAATAACCAAAAAAAAAATTAACATGATTTTTTATAATTCTTAAATGAATTAATAAATTATACAAAAAAAAAAAGCTCGGTTGGTAAATTAAAAGTTATTTTAAAAGCCAAAAAACGTATACAACTGCAGAAAAAAAATAATAAGGGATTAAATCCCATGGTTTCCTTTGCATGGTTTGTATCATGTAATATATTTTTCTCAAACAAATAGCATTTTTATGTGGTTTAAAAACGAATAAGCTACTGATTATTTTTTGTGGAATGAATTTAAGAAGCAACTTCTCAGTTCCTATTCTCATCGTATTAGCCAACATTTATATTTGGCTATTGTCGAACTTATATAAAAGTAATTTTTTGATTTTAAGGACACCTAAAATATACAGCATATAGATAGCAAAATCTCGTTTAACACGATTGATTGGTTTCACAGATACTTCGAATTATATGAGAGACCCACATGTCTAAGTGCAAGTCTCATAATATATATCACTAAATTTAAAAGAATTTGTAATTCGCTAACCGCATTAAACGAGGAATTACTGCATTTGACAGTCTGGTTATGCCAAAGGTAATTTAATTAAAAAAAAAATTTTTTTTTTAAATTGACAAAAACAAAACACGATTAACAGTTAGTCATAAAAGAACAACTAAAATAACACCGGCATATGATTTTTAAAAACGATTTCCTACAAGGAAAAATATATATATATATAAAAAAAACCACTGTAGTTCAGACACGACACAAAAAGATGGCAATATTGTACAATTATTGCACCGAAAACTCTCATAAAGAAAGTCTTTTATTTGCTCAAAATTTCTATTTCTTCGAAAGTGGGGAAATTAGGGTCTTGCATACCCGGAACGAAACTTAAAAGATCCGAAGCGCTACTTCCGATGCTATCCAAGAAATCCAAATTAAGATGGCTGCCATCTTGTCGTTCGATTTCTTGTGGTTCGGAATACATCGGTCCCATCACATTGTTAGGAGTAATGGGATTGCTGTTTATTGATAGAGTGGAATGAAGTTCCGAGGATGCAATAGTAGGATTTCTCGGGGGTCGCTGAGAAATCACCATTCTTTGTCTTTGTTGCATAATCATGGGCCCTTGAGGCATTCTGTTAGGCCTAACCATTCGATTCGGTAAGTTCTGGTTATTGGGCATCCTGTATTGATTATACATGGGTGAAAGGGGTACATTGGCAGTGACAGGTCCATTCGTGTTAAGGTTATAGTTTTCTTGAGTGCCAAACGAATTCGATCGAAACTGGCCCTGTTGCTGGTTGTTGTTCATCATACTGTTCCTCCAATCATGAGATGAGCTAATAGCTGAGCCATCCGGTGTTATTGTCACATTTGGAGGTCTCTGTTGCTTGGAATATTTGTTCTTGGTGGGCTGACTGAAAATGGATGATGGCGAGTTGAGTTGATCCACCAGATGCATGTTGTCCGACATGACGTTGCGGTGATTAGTAGTAGGTTTGTACTCTGGGGGAGGCCTGTTTATGGCTGGGTTTGCGTTGAATGGGGATGTGAAGTTGAGAGACTGGGACATGGACACGTGGAATTGTGGATTGCCAACTTGTTGTTGAGATGGGTAGCTTCCATACACGTTTAGGTGTTGTTGTATGACAGAAAGCTGTTGCTGTGGTTGTTGTTTCATCTCATGAGGATTCTGCTGCAGCTGCAAGAAAATACAGAGTTAAGTTATAAAAAAAAAATGCACACAAAAACTGAATGAATAATGAAGTATGAAGCCACGAGCTTAGAAATAATATTACTTTAAAAGATATTTAATTAAATTGCGTAACGGAAAAAAATTTCTTCCCTTCCGTTTATTATGCCTCTTTCAAACAAACACAAATATTGTAATCAAAAATTGAATACAATGAGATATATCGATTGACCTACCGTAAAATCCGGCGCATAACGCGCATTTTTTGACACTGATCCAAATTTAAGGTGCGTGCTATACGCCGGTATGAAAATGAGACATTTAAAAATAAAAAAGTTGAGCATAGAAAAAATATTTCTACATAAATAGTTTATTTAAAAGAAATGACATTTCTTATGAATTTAAAGGATTGTAATCCTATAAGTATACTAATTTTACAATTATTTTTTGGAATACAAATGAAATACTTAAAAAAAAAAATCACAACAGTGTTTAATAAAAATACGATACAAATCCAACATAAACATCAAATTAATATTTCAAAGCCATAGGTGCAAGCAAAATCACTTAATTTAACCTTAATAGATGAATTATTTAATATTTTTAAAACAATTTCTTTCCAGTCATAATTCAACCTTATACACAAACAATGTAACGTAAAAAATGATACAGCACATCAGTGGCGTAGGGTTCAACCTTCCCCACCCCCCTCAGATCAATAGATTTTAAATTTTTACCACAAATTCTCCTCGGCGCCGGGGCGTAACGGAGAACAATAGGTCCCCCAGCAAAGTCAGGTTTTGTCATTAATATTTTATAAATTAGTTAAATATATACTTGACGTCAATCAACCTTTAGGCCCCAAGAATACGGCCCTCACCCCGCGATGTGGGGTTTGTACGTTACGTCACTGCCTTGGTACTTTTTTTCGTTACCGAGCTTTTTGAAATGTAGCCCCCTTTTTTCCATTAGAGAGGTCTGCAATGGCGTAATATACACCCCCACGTCGTGGAGGGGGGCCATGATTCTAGATGACAAAAACCCTGACTGACTTTTGTAAGACCTGACTTTGCAGTGGGGCCCTAATATTCTCTGGAACGTAACTGGAGGTCTGTATACGCCACTGCAGCATATAAAACATCCCTAAATTCAGGGGCGTAGCTGCCGTCGCATCAATGATACGGGGTTCCAACATGTATAAGAAAAAAATTGTAAATTGTTTCGAAAGCCCCCCTCCCCCCACACCAAATTTTTGATACAGGGCAGGACTACTTGCGCTAGTGCCTAAGTTCAACTCGTTTCATTCAGTATACGCAGTTACAAATGTTGCGTCATAAGTATGAAAACTAGTCAACATTTTAAAAAATTATAATTCCACATTAAAAATTTCCGGGGGAAGGGGGAGACTTTTAATATACTGAACAGATTAACATAATTTCCATCACACACAAAAAAATTTTCAAGGGGCGGGTCTACGATCGAAAGTCTCCCTACTCGTATCCTACCTCAAAACAACACCGATTCTTCCGATTTTGAACAAAAAAAGTAAAAAGTAAAAAATAAATTACTGAATTAATAATTAGCATTTATTCATAAAATAAATAGTTTATGTTTTTTCTTTTATCTTATGTTATATATATATATATATATATAACATAAGATAAAAGGAATATCCTATATAAACATATAGGATGATAATCCTATATATATATATATATATATATATATATATATATATATATATATAGGATTATCATCAATCAAAAAAACACAAGGGGGTGCCTTGTGTGCGCCACTGATCACATATGCAAGAATCCTCAAATTAGACAATTTAACAAGTCACCAAAAGAAGCGAGTAATGTTCCCTTTTAGCAACCCTGAGTTGCGGACACTTGTAGCCAGTCACATCGCTCCGCCAGGCCAACAAATCAGGGGAGGAAGGATGCCGGGATCAGGGGATGCTCCTATTGATTTTCATTAGGTTTAATGCATCGGAGGCGGCTCTGTCCACTAATGAATCTGACCACAAATGAACGCTGACAGGGGTTGTCGGCCTCCCTTCCTCTGTACCGAGCCATGTACCGCACACCCTTAATGAAGTGGACTGTTTTCCGGAAGAACAACATGGCGTAATGAAAATGAAACACCTTCCTATGAATTTCATCGTTAGGGGGTCCATTAGAAGTTCTAATGAACCGAATGGTTCGAGGAAAGTAATTTGCGAAACTCGATTTTGATTTCAATCTCCGATAGGAATATTTGAATCTGATGTTTTAAGCTTTGAAAAAAAAAAAAGCGTCATATAGAACAAATAGCATTATCCGGTGTTTCGAAAATCAGCCTACTAAGTCCACAAAACCTTTATGTTCCCTCTTTAAAGAACGTGAAATCTGGCAACAAGAGTGATACATTTTTCTCCTCGATTGCGAGAACATGATCACTAGACTACCGTAACCATTCCCTCCCCCACCCCCAAAGGACATTGTGAGTGAATATTAACGTCGAACTATTCAGCTACTCGAGGGTTTTTGGCGATGGTCCTCGTCATTTTGAACCCCGATCGAGAGACAAGGACGAACATCTGAGCTGGCATCTCCTTCTCTTAATTTCCACACCACACCAACGGGAAGACATTTGAGCCTGACAGATTAAACGCGCATCGCCCCTACACGGCGGGTCTTCAGTGGCATCAGGGCTCGAACTCATTACACGCAAGTTACGAGTTTGAGACCATCACCATTAGGCTACCGTAGTCTCACAAAAGGGCGAATCTTAAATTGAAGTAAGTGTTTATAGGTATCTAATCTCTGACGGCAGATGTCAATGAAAGGCACTATGCTTGAGAGGTTTAAATATCTGAGTAGCTACAATGTACATCTCTGGTTCAAATACAGGGGCGTAGCTACCCCGTATCAATGATCCCAACATGTGTAAGCAAAAAATAGTATGATATTAAGAGGCCAAAAAAAGCCCTCCCCCTAAGGAACTTTTGATACAGGGCCCATTCAGGATTATATACGTCAGTGTTCCAATAGTCAATGACTCACGAGGCATAAGAAAATAGTTCCTACTAACAGCAAACTCTCATGGGAAACACTAAATCATTTAAACGGCAGGGAAATAAAAAGGCAACCAAGTCACAGAACCCCTCGAAATATTTCAATCCGAATCTGTGTTAACTCTTGCCCACAGTATAAAATTCACCTCATTTCCGAGGCGCACTATATACAAAATTAAAAGATGCAGTTGACTTCATTTCATGCAAATTTGCATAAAGCAACATCGGGAAATGAACGTAGCGTCACTGGAAGAAACAGAATTGACAAAGAACAAAACACAATCAAACTGAAAGAAACAACAAAAATAAAAACAGACTTGATTCGCTGCGATTACATGGATTAAAGCAAGATTGTCACATTCGAAGACTAAAATGAGCCATTTAAATAGGGTCAAAAGCAGAAAAGAGCAGAACAGACAGGAAAGACAATTTTAAAAATACTTTATTTTTAATTAAGAATTTTAAACATAATATTAACGCAATTTACCCACACATTAAAAATATTAATTTGTGATCCAAGTATCACTATCCATGCATTATGTTTAGTGCCGGCATTTTTTTACGCAAATTGTCGGAGCTCTGTTGATGTCATCTCATTTCTTATTCTGCATTTAACTTGTTTTTGTAGCCACTCAGGTTGGGAAATATTTTTCGTTGTTCTCAATGGTATTAAGGTATCCGACTGGCTGCGACAATTTAAAAAAAAAAAAAAATGAAATACGGATATTTGTTGTTGTTGTTTTTAGATTTGTTTAGTACATTTTATGAAAAATATGCTAAAATTAAAAAGAGAAAAAGAAATTATTATTGCTAAAATGGGGAAAAAATGGGTAAAAATTGATAAAAAACAGCATAAACGCGGCCCATTCTGTTCCAAAAGTTTATGAACAAATTTTCAATTCTGATGTGTTGCTATGTTATTCTATTTTGAAGTGACCTTCAGGATAAGAGATGTTTTAAGTTTTACAAAAACTAGAGCACTTTATCTTAGTTGTTATATGAAATTGCTTAAAAAAACAGTGATTATATTCACATTAGGAACTGTAAATTTTGTAATAAAAGGTGATTAATAAATCTGAAAGTTAAAACATTTTTACTATTATACAGAACTTACAGAAAAAATTTCAGTTTAATTGTTTTCAAATCTTTTTGAGCAATCGCTAGCCCCGTTTAAGCATTAAAAAAAAAAAAAAATTGAGTAAAATGCGTTTTAAAGTATGACATCTTGCTTAAAGTAATGGCATCTGCTCTTACTAAAACATTTATAGTTTTTGTTCTAGTGAACAGAAAATAATAAATTTGGTATTTTTATAAAGCTAATAAGATGACCTATAAAATAAAATCATAACAAAATTTGTCAATTTTTGACAAAATTAACAATTTTAGGGTAGTCGAATACCTTAAAACGTTTATATCATAGGTTCCCAACCTTTTTTTGAACTGACACCCCCTTTTCTTCTGAATATTTCGATAACCCCCCCCCCCCCACTCTAGAGAAATAAGTGTGTACATAACACATGGTGAAAACAAGAGTAAAATTTTTAAAAATATTCTAATACTATTTTTTTAATTATTTTTTTTTTCTAAAGCGCCAATTTTTTTACTTGCGAATCTGAAATAGCTATTGCCACACATATATTTAAATGTCTAGTATTATATATTTTAGTCATAGATAGGATATGGTTGAAATTGAAACACTACTTACCTGCTATAAAGACAGGCAAGGGTTTTGATGATACGAAGTAATTCATAATAAACTATTGCTTTCAAAATAAATAGACAGTTTCCACCTTTAAAGAATCACACGTAATTTCTGGTTAACATATTTAATTATGTTTCTTGGATAACATACGCAATGAAATGCAGTGAACGAAACATTTTCCCTACTGCTCACAGACAAAGATAACACGTACTCTACAGAAATTAAAATGCACTATATCATTCAATTCAATGTAGGTCTGAATGTAATGTAATTTTTAAGTTTTTCATCCACTTCCCGAGTGAGTGAGTGAAAATTAACGTCCCACTGTTCAGCTACACGAGGACTTTTGGGGACGGTCCGCGTAATTTTGAACCACGGTCAAGTGACGCGGACGACACCTGAGCTGGCACCCCCCTCTCCTAACTACCACCCCACACCAACGGGAGGACGTTTGAGCTCTCGACAGATTTTACGTGCATCGCTCCCCTACACGGCGGGTCTTCAGGGGTACTGGGATCGAACTCATGACACGCTAGCCACGATCCGATGCCTAGACCACTTGGTGGCGTGGCAGGAGCGGACACATAACATTTCGTGGCCTGAGCGGACACTTTCAAACTCAGCGTGGCTTGAGCGGACACATTTCCCCCCATTTTAGAACAGATTCGATTACCGAATTACAAGGATAAATACATTTTTGCCAATCAAATTTAATTACTTTCATGAAAGGAAATAAAAATAAATACTAGAATTAAAATACGCAAGATGCAAGTAGATAAAAGAAAAATAAATAAAAGTAAATAAATACTAACTAACCTTGCATCTTGCGTATTTTACTTCTAGTATTTATTTTTACTTCCTTTCATGAAACTAATTAATTGTATGGCTATTGCACCTGTTCTAAAATTTATTTGACTCTAAAATACAGTTTTCCACAAAACTCCTGAAATTCGTTCATACCTTTCATTATATTGTTATTTACTATTAATTTTTAAATATTTCTCTGAAAGTTTTTATTTCTATTACATTTCGCTATGTTTAAAATGTATTCGCACTATAACATACAAGTAATTAAATTGGATTGGCAAAAATGTATTTATCCCTGTAATTCGGTAATCAAATCTGTTCTAAGATGGGGGGGGGGTGTCCGCTCAGGTCACGAATTGTTATGTGTCCGCTCCTGCCACGCAACCGACCACTTGGCTACCGCGGCCCCCGTCCACTTCCCAAACTACCGAAATATGTGATTTTCGTACACGTGTTAGAAATGATTTAAATACATACAATCAACATGAGGTAAACAGTATAAAAGTTAACTTTTGTTAATACATGATCAGGGTGTTTTTTAAGTCCTTTTTACACTATATTTCGTTAATCTGCCCAAGCCCCCTCCGTGTCATCTCAATGCCCTCTAATTTTCTCTGGAGCTTTTACTGCCCTCCCGAAAGCCTCAAACGCCCACAAGGGGGCGTTATCGTTCACGTTGAGAACCTATGGTTTATATCTATGTGAAAAATCCTGTGTATTTTGTATGAATTTGCAACCTAAAATTTAGGAGCTATTCTTGCTTAAATTTAGATTTTAACATCGAATCTGTTGACGCATCGATAAGTTGTTCCCTCCTCTTTATTATGGGTGTTTCTTCCATAAATGTAAAAAAGTATATTTTCCATTAGAAAACTATTTAGCTGTACAAAAGATTGCACTAACGAATGTAAAATTCTTCCGTGGAGCCAGGCATAGCAGACAACAGAATACTCCCAATATTGTAGGCGGCATATATAAAGGAAAAAACATTAATATTCTTTTATTAAACTACAATACAATTTTCAGTTTAAATGGATTTTTGGACAAGTGAGAAACCAAGACTGAAAGCGTATACTTGAGCTCTACGGCACTTACCGTAAAATTCAATATGAAGAATATTTCATGCTCGGAAATTTCCGATAAATTAGAAAATATATTAACAAACAAACAAACAAAAAAATCCATTTAATAGAAAAATACTCGTAAAAGTAAATAATTAAAAAGAGTTCTAAGAGTAATTAATGTATTTTTTTTGTTTGAGTTAATAAAAAGTTTCATATATTTACGTAGTAATTTTTTCTTAAATTTTTTGTCCTCCTTTTTCATCCTAAAAAAACTGGTCACCTTTTTATTATAGAGAGCGAAATTTGTTTTCCCTCTCAATTCAAAGTTAAATAATTTACAGATGTATCCGTTATCACAAATTAGGGTTTGCAGCCCCGGGATTCCGGTGGTTTTTTCCACTCCCGGGATTAAAATGACTGATCCCGGGATTTAATTTTTGTCTGAATTATATATTGAAGTTTTTTTTTCAAAGTATTGTGGATCTGGTATTACATTTAACGTATCTTATTTACCTTTTTTTGTACTGTATACGTTTAATGTCAGTTTTCTTACGTTTTGAACCTTAAAAGGTTCGAGGCGGGTAAAAATGTTAAACCGTGAAATTTGATGTTTTCTCTTATTTTCTTCTGTAACTTTCTCCACATCGCGAGTGGGGTCAGAAAGCGGACATTTCTCCTACCCTCAGGATGTCCGGTGTCAGCTAACTTAAAAAGAGACAATTAGAATTTTTGGAAGATATGTAGTACGGCTTTCAGTCCCGAAATTCCGAAACCCCGGGATCCCAGTTTTTTTATCAACCCGGAAATCCCAGGATTAAATTTTTGTCTAAATTATATTTAAAAAAATTTTCTGATAAAATTTTTTCGAAGAGTTAAATTCTTTAAAATTTTATATTTTGTTTATGAAATATGTACGTAGAATTTTTTTTTTGTGTATTTATATGTGCTATAGGTAAAAAAAATATATGCACAGCTCTCATTTCTCGAATGGGAGAACGTCGCACAGATCTAAGCGGCTCACTGCAATGCTTACACAATATAAGCAACATCTGAAGAATAGATTTTGTTACAGTTCCTTCTTCAATTCAATCTCCTTAATTAATAGTGGGCATGCTAGGAAGACTTGAAACACTTCAAATCCCATTGTATTACTAACAGCTCATGCAACTGGATCTTCAATTTCAAATGAGGTAACACTTGAAATTGATTCGTATTTTGATTCAATAACTGGATCAATTTATATACAAAAACCATTAAGTGTAGCAGAAGAACTAAACAAAGTTATCAAAGAGGTAAATGCACCAATGCAGTCTATTAGATTTGAGACACTGTCATCAAACATTCAAAAAGAAATGTCTTCTATTGTGAAAATGGAGGGAGACGTGGTGACTACCTGAAAAGAACATACCCCTATTTAATGACGATAATATCTACTAGTAAAGAATCTGAACGTGCCTTTTCTTCGGCACGACAGTTTGAAACAAAAATAAGAAGCCATTTCCAAAATGAAACGCTGGAGAAGGTGTGTTTTTATAAGCTTATTTACAGAAACACAAGAATTGAAGAAATGCTTTTTTTAAAAAAAAATTCTGTATGTACTATTTTTTTATTTGTTTTTTTATGATGAATTATTTTTTTAAATTTGTTTCATTAAAATAATATCAAATAAATTTTTATAATTATATTTTTAATTTTATTATGCACTTTCAACTATGTGTATTCAACAATATGTATGTCTTTTTAATAAATAGTCCTATACCAATCCCGAGATTTGCATAATGTAATCCCGGGATTGAAAATATGACACGGGATTGCAAAGCCTATCACAAATGGAAAACGAAACCAATCAAATTTTTTTATATCTAAATTTTTGAAAGTAATGAATAACTTTCTCCTCTAGTGTGGGTCAAAAGGTAAGCAACAATTTTGTCAAAAGTTTATTTCTACAAAACGGCCAAATGACTCGGTTCCAAATTTTTCTCGCAGAGTTGAAAAAATAATAAATTTACGGCCCAGTGGTTGAGAATCAACATATGAACTGAGAGTGCATGCGTTCACAGATCCATCCCAGTACGATCTTCCGACAACCCACTCCAGCAGCCAACCAAATGGATTATTCCTTCCCGAGGTCAAAGATAGATGGAAGAGACCTCAATAGGAAACTACCGCCTCGAGTGGAGACGTGCGGACGAAGTGACGTCACTCGAGCCGACGCAAGCCAATGGATGGCCTTACGGATATTCTCAGCTGACATGCTGCCAGATGATTCGTGAGAAAACAGACCGTTTACGTGTTTTTTCTTTCTTCTTTTTCCTATTCAAAAGAGCAAACACAACACAGATGGCTGCAGTTCTTTATTTAAAAAGAATGCCTTTTTTTACTTAAAAATTAAAACAAAACAAAACAAAAAATATTATTCAAATGTGAATTTGATCGAATTTTCAAGCTAAAACGAAACATACGTAAAAATTTAAAAACTTGTGGTTCAAGAGCAGCACAAATACTTCTCAACTCTTATTCATTGTGTTTTAATATCAATAGAATTATTATATTTTAGATATCTTTCCGGGACACTCAAATTTTTTTAGGATTGAACGGGAGACAAACTTGCAAGATCGGTAACAGAATCTGATGTTTACATTGACTAGATCAGAGGTTCTCATAGATCCCTTGCCATGGTTATCGATTTTGGGTAGACACCCCCCCCCCTACCTAATAATGAATTTTTGCAAATTTATCAGCTTAAATGTCTTTTTCACTGCTGGTATAAAGCTATACTTACTTTAAAATATTTAAATGTCTAACTGTAGTGAAGTATAGTGTTTAAAACCTAAGACACACATGTTAATTAATTAAATTGAAATTTAATTAATACTTAAAATAACTGTTACATAAGGTAACTGAGCAACCAATGAATGCTTCTAAGGGGAGAAATTAATCTGGTGCTTCTAAACTTACTGATATCCGTTTCTAAATTTTAATTTAAGATCTTCTTAGTGCCAATTTCGATTAGTTCCTTTTGTAATATGTCATTTGTTGTTCTTTCAATGTGACCATATTAATTATTGCTTACTGCAGTATTACCACATATATAATCAAAGCATTCTCAAACCTAGTTTAAAAATCTGAATAAAGGGCATTTAAATGTTGAACGTAGGTTAAAACATCTTTTTTCAAGCAGATTGTGTGTGACAAATTGAGAAACTAGGAAAATTCGGGACGTCCAATGTTATACTCCTTGGCTTAATTATGGCAAGACACGCCGAAATGATGGTCCTTGTAACTGGAAATTAACTTCATTAAATTTAGTTACTAAATCTGTTAAACAGGTAAATATGGTTTCCACTTGACTCTCTAAATTTTCTTTTAAAATTAAAGTCATGATCTGGTTTAACGAGAGTCACAATCGTAGACCCCCATTTACAACTCAAATACCCCCCCCCCCCAAATTATTTTTTTGCTGTCGTGGACCCCCTGCATGCTGTCATAGACCCCCGGAGGTCTATATAGACCACTTTGGGAATCACTGGACTAGATTCCCCTGAAGGTATGAATACAAAAAATTTCTGAAAAAGAATGGCAAAAACCAATGAGAATTATAATACCAGTACAAAACTTTAGGAAGCATCCCATTTATAGAAATAATACTTAATTGAACCAATAACGGAAGAAAAGAGATACTAAGTATTCGCATTTTAGTAAAATGATTAAACTTCAGGGCTCCTGCATTTATTTCAATTACTGAATAACCCTATATGTAAGTAACACGTGCAACAAAAATAATGATTTGGAACACATTCTCTCAAATTGTGTGTTTTCAATGCTCAACTACCAACTTATCATGGCAGGAGATGAAGATCTTTATAAGAGATCAAGGGTCGTCAAGTATATAGTGTCGCTGTTGTAAATTAAATGTTAAATGAATAGATGACGCTGCAAGTCATCTGAGAGATATACTTTGTTTAGCTGGTAGACAGGGACGTCTTAAGGCATGGGCCTCGCTCTCGGTAGGGGCCAAGTTTCGTTTTCGACTCCGTTTTAATAAGATCATGATCCGGATAATTTTAATATGGTCAAATATTCTCCGAAAAGCAGTGAATTTCAAACTGCATGTCAATTGGCAAAAGTGGTAAGACTGTATAATGTGATGACCGTTGTCCATGTCTAGGCCTAGGCCTAACATCTCAAACATTCATCTAACGGATTTAATCGAAATGCGGCCATCGATTGAGCTGGTTTGTTCCTAGGTTTTTGAGCACCACAAAAGTGTGTCGTGCACATTTATGTATTTCAAATTACCTTTTGAACGAGTATTTGACCATGCATGCTGTCTACTTCAAAAGATCTGAGGCAGGGCCTACTTTTGCATAGGGGCCCAGGGCCTCAAAGAGTCTTAAGACGTCCTTGCTTGTAGAGTCAGAGAAATATTATGTTCTTTGTCCTGTATACATGTCTTCTATGTGTGTCGTCTAATAAACCAAAATACCTAAAAGAATGGACTAAACCATTAGTTTATATAAAAATATAATGGAAATAAAAGCGTCTATCTGTCGCATGGAATTAAGGAAATATAACAGTCGCACTTAGGGTAAGAAGTTTGGAGACCCCTGATCTACATGATGGATCCCCGAAAGAATAAAAACCAACCCGTTGTCCTTTGGTTACGATATTACTTTTCCTTAAAAGAAAAAAGTTACCAGTAAACTTTTCTGAATTATTCGAATTCGTAATTCAGTTCGCGCATTATTGGTCAGCAGGCTCATCATCACTGAGAAGACACAGAAGCCCTGATCAAAAGGAACGCAAATCAAAAGGCGGTAGAGGAAGTAGGACTTAATACGTACGAAACTACGTAGATAATCAAGACTAGTCGAACAAATAAATATTTACTTAGTGAGAATCGAATGTTCTTCATCAACCATTTTCTTTGTGCAATTATTGCTTTTCTTTGATTCTGAAAGTAATAAAATATCCTTCTTGAGCTGCTATGTCTAGTCAGGGGTGGCCAACCCAAATGACCTTGCAGGCCACATATAAATATATATATATTTTTTAAATCAGATTTGGAACCATAATATACATTTATTAAGGTGAAAATTTATAACTAAAGGAACTATTATTATTGTAGCTAAACACAGCTAGTATCATAATAATAATGCTTATGATCAGATAATGCTTAATCAGAGAGGCATTTGTTTTCTCAACTCTTTCACTTATTTTTTGCAAGTCGGTCTCAAATGCGTCTGTTTGCACATCGTAATTGATGTTGCAGGCTTCGTCCATAAAGTTTGAGCACAATTTACGTTTGATAAATTTTATTTTACGAAAAATGATTCGCAGGCGTGAGTTGATTCAAAAGCGCTCACAACTTTTTTGCCAAATCTTTCAAATTGGAAAAATATCGAAATGCTGCAATGCAATACTGCTCACTTCTAAGTATGTATAAAAACAGAAGCAACGTGGAAAAACAGAAACAATTATGGACTTATTTTTTCAAAACGTTTAATTAAAAACAAAAATTTGGGGAAAAAAAAGAACGTATTTTTTGTAAAGTTGTAATGAATCTCAAGGGCCGCAAATTGATTCAACTGGCGGGTTGGCCACACCTGGTCTAGTCCCATGTATCCAGACTGACGAGATTTGATGACGCATGCGCACTAGCGTCGATGGACAGGGCTAAGGCGATTAAGAATAGACGTAATATAAATAAACGGATTTTTATTCCTCACAAAAAATTATTTCTAAATAAGCTAAAGATAGGTGATTAGAAATCTATTCTTGGAAATGATTCCCAGTTATTTTTAGGAATAATTGATTTGATACTGGTTCAAATAGAAATGAGGAACTTTTTGACGTCGGAAGAGATCTTTCACATAACTCTTCTTATACTCTCAAACCATGCTTCGAGAGAGTTGACTAAAAGGTTCAGATAAATGGAAAAACAAAAGTAGGAATAGAATCACAAGCATAAAAAAAAGGTACCTTCAATTAATTGGTGACACGATCTCTCATTTATTTCATTGGAATTTTTATTCTAATGAATTAAGACATTTAAAATGTACTCAAATAATAAGCAAAAACAACAAAGGCTGAAATTTAAAGATCAGAATCATAAATGCGCGACTTAAGGCAGCAAATTCCTCATTCCTATTCTGGAAAATTGCTCCGCAAATTTTTTAGCACCTTGGTGAAGTAATAATTTATATAGATGAAAGAGTGTTAGGTGTTCTTTACTGCTATTATTAGACCCTGATGTCTTAAAACAATAACATAATACAATTATAAAATTTATCTCACTCTATACAATAACAGACTTACGTAAGGTACATCGGTGACCTTAAAACATTCGCAAAAGATTACAGTAATACATAATACATTAAGGAATACAACGAAAATGAATATCCAAAATTATTAGCCGCAGGAATGTTCCCGTAAACAGTTCATGAAAAAATTCACAAGGATTTATAATTTTGTAGAACTTTTCTCAATGGAAAATAATATAAATGCGCTCCGAAATTTGAAAGGCAATCGCCTATCAATGATAATAAATTTTAGTAGATAATTGCATCATTCAGATTGTTAAAGATCAATTTTTAGTTCAATCTGTCTTCTTTTAATGCAGTAGAAACAAAATGGTATTAATGCATCTTCATACATTTTTTTTACACACAATTATAACAGATACCATGTAATTCCATTTAGAATTCAAAAAGAACAACTAGTGGGGAAAACAGACTATTTTATAAGAGAGGTTTATATTTAAAAAAACATGTTGATGAATGCAATCTGTATGCTAAAAATTATCCAGACGTACACCAAGGATTCCAACTCCCTAACCCCATCCTTGAGTATGGCATAGGCAATTACATAAATTTTCATGTGTCTTCAGAAATATAGCCGACAGGCCAGTTCCGGGCGAGTATGCAGCGAATGTTTCGCACACAAACGGCTAAATTTAGGGGTGCCAAATTCAGTCGATATCTCACGTTGTTTGGTACATCTCGCTATGGCGAAGCCAGCATTTGATGTGGGCCAACTGACACTTGTTTCTCCCCACAGAAAATATGGCTTTAGACATAACCTATGGGGGTGGGTGTCAGATTTGATTTAGAGGCGAGAGCCAATGGCGCACACAAGGGGGGTGATCCAGGGGTCCGGACACATCCCCCCCAAAGCCCGTGAGTTTTTTTCGATTGATAACCCTATATATATATATAACGTAACATTTAATTAAGTACTTGTAATTAACAATTTATTTTATTAATTAATGCTAATTATTGATTCAATAATTTATTTTTTAATGTCTTATGTTAACAAAGCCGACAAAATCTGAAGAATCAATTGGTGTTCTCTTGAGATACGATACGAGTTGGGAAACTTCCAACCATGGCCCCCCCCCCTTGAAAAAATTTTGAGTGCGCTACTGGCGAGAGCGTATGGTCGTTCTTTAGAAGTATTCAATATTACTCAAATGCAATAGGTTACCATTGAACAAGTTGTATAAATAAACTTTAATTGTAGAATTTTACTAAAATACAGTCCACTTCATTTATTTTATACTTTGATCACATTTGAATAGATCCGACAGTCGTAAGGTGGAAGTTATCTGAGCACAAGCAAATACAGGGAGATTGTAATTATAGTTCCACTTACAAAACGCTGTAAAAAAAAGAGTCACTGCGCAGAATGACTTAAAAATTTGAACTGAATATACTTGAAGAATACAAAGTGGTACGAACTTGTGTGGTGGACGGGCTTTTCACTAACAAAGCAACAAGTGTTGACTGACTCAGAAATAATTTTTTCCGTCAAAAAACCGAAACAATTCTGCACGCTGAACAGTACAGTTGTTTTTATGTGCAACTCATGCCAATGCCGTCGTAACTCGATTCAAAATGCTCTCGTAACCGAATCTAATTTTGTTATGCCGCAAACAGCACTATCTATTGATTCGAGGGTTGATCAGAAAAAAAGGTTACAAGCCGCAGCATTTGAAAACTACATATTGTGGAGAAATTCATCCCCCTCCCCAAACTAGAGACAAATGGTGCTCCTTGTCATACAGCTGGTTTGCTGTATGTAGTGAAAGTTTCCAGACGTAAAAATTTAATCACGGTTTGCACTTCCAAACGAGACCAATTTCCAAAGAGTCTTGCCATTTAATGAAGTGGCAAGACTCTTTGAAATTTAGTCTCGTTTGGAAGTGCCGTGCAAGGACAAGCCGTGATTCAATTTTTACGGGCAAAGAATGTGTCCACACCTGCAATGAACAGACAACACGTAGCGAAATTGTGTCACTGTTTTCAATCAGGCAGACAGGATGTCGAAAACTGCAACATGCCAGGGAGGTGCCGGCCAAGTTCTTCAACGACAGAAATCAACACGGCACGAATTGAAGAAATAATTCAAAATGATCGACTGAGTGAAATTTCGTCAGATCTGGGACTGAGCTATGGTAGCGTGCAACGTATCGTTTCTGACGTGCTGCGATATTCCAAGACAGAGTTCTGTGAAAACATCCGTCGAGACCTGGCTCAAAGGACTAGGACTTGATTTCTCCCAAGACAAGTTAAACAAATTGGTCCTGCATTCTGATAAATGCCTAAATAGACTTGGTGATTATGTCGAAAAGTGATAGGCACGCGTGCCTCTTAATTTTCTTTTGTATTTGTTTGTCTATTGTTAATAAATATTTTTTTATTCGACTTGTAACTTTTTTTTTTTTTGATCAACGGTCCTTTTTTTACAGCATTTTGAAATCACAACTTTAATTATAATCACTTTGTTCATTATCTAATTATTTTTTTGCATAAGGTAGCAAACACAACACACTAACAGATTATTCTATTCTATTCCTGGCTTAACTGTCACGAGCTACCTCTCTTCTTTGAGACGACCG